>JAPDHL010001909.1:5717231-5921890 GCA_032847665.1 Solanum chilense | reverse complement strand
AAGCTTGGGAATCGAATCTCTCAAGACTAAGTATGTCCTCATATATCTGAGGGCATATTATCTATTTCTCTAGTTTTTATTTAAGAATTATTATGTATTTTCTTTCAATGAAAAGTGTTGTGTCCCTAAGATATTTATGTTGCGTCTTTTAAGTTGGCTTGTGACGATGAGACAATCCTTTAGTATTTATAAAATATGATATTCCTTATTATTATTTATAATGAAAAGTTTTAAATTCCACACTGCTTTTCATGTCTTATGTAATGAATGATATTTAAGAGGCTACTACAAGACATTGAAAAGGTCAAGTACTCCTCATTCCGACCTAAGGGTTGCCCTAACTCCTAGGATGTATTGCGGGTCGTAACGAAGGCAATAATTAATATTTTCCGATAAATTTATGAAGCGTCACGTTACTTACTTATTCTATCGTGTGATTGTTTCCAAAGAACATCATCCACATTAGAAGAGAGTTATTTAATTTTCCCGATCCAAGAACTCAGGTCATGATGGCACCTACTCTTACCATTTTATTAGCAAGATATCTATATATGTGCCCGTGTCTTTTTGATATAAAATAACTTTCTACGCCTTGCAACCTTCATATCAATAGTATAATTAAAAAATATAATTCTGTGAACGATTAAAAATTCCAATCCAAGTATATTTTGCCCGATAAGATATTTCTTCGATAGCATGCAACACCAAAATAAAAGAAATTAAAATGGGACACTAATAAATATCACAAAGTTAGATGAGTAGTGGCTTGAATCACTTATTTTTCCTACCAAACTTCTTATCTTCTAAGATGATAGTTAGCATAAGAAGAATATAAAAAATTAATATCTAATATATGAAACATTATATTCTTCTATAGTCATTTAAAAATCTTAAATATTACATTTCACAAAAATCCATTATTAGTCTAGCACTACCTTTCCTTTAAACAAACCTTGTAGTATGCAATATATATAAATAATAACAAAATGAAAAGCATTAATCACATATGTCTAAATCCATAACTCACCAAGGAAGAGTAACAATCCTATATTTAAATCAACTAAGCCTAACAATTAGAGAATGATGGCCACAAAAATCCTCCAAATCATCGAAAAAGGTAACATTATTATACCAACTCTAAGCTTGACATTGTAGCTCGATTTCATTTCATAGGCTTAAGTGAATGAAAGAGTATGAGGGATAATTTGAAGCTCATGCCTGAAAAAAGGCAATAACTCATATTTTTTTCAATAAATTTATGAAACTCATGCATGAAAATTTTCAATAAATTTATGAAGCATCACATTACTTATTCTATCTTGTGATACATGCCAAAGAACACCATCCATAGAGAGCTGTTTGATTTTCCCATCCCAATAATTCATGTCTTGATTACACCTACTACATCCCATTATTAAGAAAGTCAAACTCACTGTCTGGAACTGGATGTAATGGGCTATTGCACGAAAGGAAAAAATTGCAGAATGTAAAAAGAAAATAATAAGAACAATTGAAAGAGAAAGAGTACAACAATACAAAAAACTAACCCATGACCTGAGATCATATGGTATTTGAGCGACTATTAAAAACACGATTACAATAACAATACAAAAAATATAGAGCTATTTCCAGAGGCAAGATAATGACTTGTCCTATACCAAGGCAGGGGGATAGAGAGGCAACTCTGAACTTAGGAGCTCACCTAAGTCTTCGAATCCAAGATATGCTCCACATCAGATCCAAATAAGTGGTGAGAACTCGTATAATGATTTGTAGTGTACTAAAGTGTAGCATGATTATAGACAATAGGCCCTCAGTAGGCATAGTTTGATTGAGCTTCAAAATTAACATAAGAATATAGAACATGTAAGGAAGGAGCATATATAATAGATAACTAGAAGAACCACAAGAATATCATAATAAGAAACAACTAAACAAGGAACCTCTAGCAAAGAAAAATAGGTGAGGAATTTAGGAATGAACTTGGATGCTCTCCCATAAAAAAATTAAGGACAAGGAAGACATAGCTAACCATAGGAATACTAATAGAAATAAACACAAATAAATCACAGAAGTTAAAAAGTCTATTCCTAACCAACCCTACATAAGAATGTCTGATAGAGGGGGAGAAAAAGGGGAGTGTGTGTGGGCAGTATCTACCATCAGATAAAGGACAACTTTTCTTACTTATTCAGGTGAACAAAAAATCAGAAATAATCTTACAAGCCCCTATGTACCCAGAATGTACACAACATAAAACTAAACTTTTACCACCACATATAAGACCAAAATGTACAAATAACAACCAATTATGTTGGTAATAGGAAGTAGATAATGAATACACGTGATTTAATAATCGGTGCATTCATCAAAGACACAACATCTGATGCAAGTGTCGATGATCGTACCGTGGTATAGTAACCAAACCAAGGGTTGGAATCGTTTCCACATGCAGTGCTGGTGATAATTAGTAGGAAAGTAAAACTAAGTTATAACTAGTTGTAGCTAAAGAAATTATCAAATAAAAACATATTAAATAAAAAATGGGGTGATGCAAGCATCTATTATGAATTTGCGGGGTATGTCATTGGTAAGTAAAAAAAAAGAGAAATTAACCAAAGAGTACAATTAGGGAAAGGGTGATTCTTAGGATATGATAGGAATACGGCATAGACTACGCCAATAGGTACATACTTTTGATAGAGAACTCATAGAATAATCAGGACTATGATAGGCTGAAAGGGGATAAGCTCTCTCTCGAGAAGCTTACCCAATTTAAAATGAAACTAGGATCCTCTCTGACACCCTCTTACCGCATGAAGAAAAACCTCCCCCTTAACCCACTCACTATATTGAGTTGATTGTGTGGGTATGATACTAGGGCTCACTCTCTCGAGTTGATCCTCATATCAACCCACTTGCACCAGCCATCATTTTAGTATTCTTAGTATCACGACTTGTCTCTCGGGCAAGCCAAAACCCATACCTGAACTTGTATTTTCAACTAAAACTTCATTATAATTACCCACAACTACTAAACGACATCATAATTAAACTATAAATTAAAATATTAGTTAGCAAGACCCAACAAATAATCTAACCTATATTCACAAAATCACATCCAATGTATTGGGGTTTTTAGCCACACATCAAGAGATAGAAATTTATACCTAAATGAGCTTGCATTCAAATAGGAATGAAGATTTAAGTCTTGTTATAGCCCAAGAATGAAGAAATCAAAAGACTCATGTCCAAATCCTTGGTGATGAAACCTATGAATCTGCAAGTTCTTCTTCAGAAGACCTATCCAAATATTGAGGTCAAAAACCAAGATAAAGATTGGAAAAATCATAATAATATTTGATTCTACTCAATAATAATCTACTTACTAGCATTTATAGCTTTCACAATTAAGTGTTGAAGCAAGAAACTCGGAATTGTTAGTTGAAATCGTCAAACAAATTGGCTATTCTCTCTTTGGTCACTTCATCGTTGTCTTGCGCTTAGTCCAAGCATCTTTGTGTTCTGGGGCACTAGGAGATAAGGTACTGCTTTGTGGAATTTCTCAGCGATCCGCCGATGACTCCTTTTCCCTACCGCTTTGATCTCTTCCTTCAAGACTTAGCACACTGGAACAGAGGTCGATCTTCAGACCTATCGGCAAGATGCCAAGTTAACTAGGCGATCCTCAAGACTTCATTTCTTCGTTCTTTTAATCCTTTTTGCTCGATTTTGCAAAGTAGTGTCAATGATTTTGGTCAAACTCAAAATACCTAAAACATAAGGTTATTCATTAGTAATTCAGACAAAAAAAATATTAAGGAAACTATTGCAATCAATATATATCCCTAAATGAGTCCAATCTGTGGACATATAACTACCCCCAACTTACACTTTTGCTTGTACTCAAGTAAAACTGAATTTTAGCAATTCAAAAAGGATGTCACAAATAGTTAAAGATAACATGTAATCATGATTGTACACAACAAGACTCAATTTACTAATGCAAGGATTAATTGTGTTCCCAAAGATTCAAGTTCTGACACACCATTACGAAATATTCTCAAGCTCGCAATACTTGCTTCAAATGCAAGTTCAAGCTCAACAAAAGTATTTAAATTCCCTCACACAAATGATGATTCCATTCTCACACACATGATGAATAAACCGTTAAGGTTTGGAAATCAGATACAATGTTCACTTACACATAGAAGAACACAATCCATGCTTTCATTTGTAGGTTTGCCCGTATTTTCCTATCGACATTTATTTTAGGTTTCTCAAGATCAAAAAGGTCTTTTAAGGCTTGTAATGCGGCTGAGTGCAAAGCTATGGTCATTTAGTCTTAGTGACTATGATCCTCATAAGATGTGGTTCTCACAACACTTCCTTTCCATTCTTTTATCAAGTTCATAAGTTCTTACAAGTCACCTTTTTTTTTATTTTTCCGTAGTGTGTTGGAAACCTTCCTTTTCTTTTTGTAATCTTCAAATTTATCTAACAACTTTTTCTTTTTGATTCTTTTTATTTTCTATTTTTGTCTTTTTTGTATGGAGGATTTCCATTTTTCTAAACACAATGGGTAGACAGGATTCTTCGTGGATTATCTTGACTTGTTTTCTCTTTCCACCACACCCCTAACTTAGGCTTTTGTCATAAGTTGGCTATTCTATTAAGCACAAATATAAAAGATTATAGGTCAAGTTTTAAGAGAGGTTATGTATTTTTCAAGTTTCTTCCAAACAAGGTAAGGCTCAAGGGGCGCTCAAGAGGGGTTCACCCTCACAAGGTAGGTCACAAAAAGAGGTATAAGTCAAATTGGCTCACATTCTATACAAAGTTGCCTAAGATTATATCAAGAGAAAACATTACTTGGTCAAAAGGATCAACGGGTCAAAGTCTAGGTGTTATCATGTGTGGTTAAAAGTAAACTTATCACACAAGGCATCGACACTAAAGTCAAACAAGACTCAACACATTTGCTAGTGTGCAATGGTCATTACAAGAGAATCAATATGACAATTGGATAATCACAACGAGATGTAAAGAGTTCTCATATTCTCTATGAAACTTCATTTGGCCTCGTTATAGTCGTACATTCGTTTTCATTCTATTGCAGTCACTATTCAAGTCATCATTATATATCGAAACTGAGACTTAAGTTTACGTAAGAATAACCATGTTTCAAGTACATACAAGGGTTGGAAAAAATGTATGAAAAATTTAAAATTTTAAGAAGGGTCAAAATCATTTTGCAATTATAACCAAAAGAGAGTCATAATCTCAAACATCCAAAAAAGTACATAAAACACAATTTAAGACAGAACAACCCAAATATTAAAACAAACACAAACATCAATAACACACAAAAGTGGGCCTCACTCAAAAACAAATAAAATCTATTTATCCTCAAATACATATAAAAGTGGAAGTAAAAGAGAGAAAAAAATAATAAAGTAGAGAGGGATCTTGTCTACTCAGCCATTTCATTTGGATGATCTTTGTTGCCTGATGTATCAGTGGTCAGATTGACCTCAAAAGGACTAAATCCACTAGATCCAGCAGTTGGTGCTATTTCTAAGGACTCCTGCAGAAAAATATTTATCATGATTTCTTTAGTCTCGGTCCAATCCTCCTTGGAAGCTTCGATAGTGTTCTCAAGAATCTCTTCATCAATTTCTGCCACTTCTTCAGTATCGTCAACCTTCTTTGTACAACACTCTATATACTGGATGTCTGAGATATCTCCGATGTATCTAGAATCTCTACTATTCAAAAGATCATGGACATATCGATAGATTTCAGGTAGTCCACATCTTTCCTCAATTAAAGCCCGAGCTACCCCCGAGACGTGGACATGGGACCTAGGACCATAATTGATCTCAAGCTAACCCTACTGGCATGATAATGAGCATACTAAAGATAATGAACTGGTGTGGAAATAAATCATAATTAAAATGAAAAGATGAAAAATATCCATCTATAACTAAGATATTTGAAAACTGAGGAGTTTAATACAAAAAACATATTAACTCAATACTAAGATGAAACTAACTATATCTTAAAATAGTCTCTATTTGACTAGAAATGCAGGGACAGGTACTAGCTAAGTCTAGAAAAATCTAAAACTAAAAGACTAAAGATACAGAGAGTAAACTCATGATTATTGTCCTCGGAGAATGAGGACTCACAACTTATTCTGCTGAAGTGGAGATCAAGAAATTGATTTAACAATGGTTTGTATACTAAGAACCTGAACCAACATCACGATAAGATGTAGCGAACGAATGTGTCAGTACTTGAAAGGTACTGAGAATGTAGGATAGGGTAAAGCTGAAATAATACATAAATGAAAGAAGTACAAAAGCAAGTATAATATTCTTAACATGATATACTGAATGTTGAGCTAACTGAAAAATTACCAAATTTATAACATGTTGAGACTGATTACTAACTTAAGTGTAAATATTGTAAATTCAATAGTGTGTGACTGATTTGTGGGAGTTATTAATAATCGATAATAAAAACACCTGAGCTAAATGTGGATTCCAATGTATATGCCCATTCGAAAAGGACCCAATATACCGTGCCAGAGATATAAAGGCATGCTGGCGTGATCACTAAACTGATGCCCACTTAGGGGACTAAACCTACTTGGGTAATAGTTCCAAGACTATTTGGATAAGCTGAACCCTAATCCAACTCGGCATTGTGCTATTCCCAATGAATTAAGTGATTAATAAATTATGATTAAGTTTTTGTAAATACTGGATAGCTCAAAAGTGAACATGAAAACTGAGAATGCAAAAACTAATCTTAAAATGATGCATTAATAACTGAGGCATGTATAACTGAATAACTGAAATATATGACCTATCATGCTTCATTCAAGAACTATGGAAAAGACAAAGCTAGGGTTTAGAAATTCATGCGATAAATTGATAATTAACGGAATAATATGATTTGGAACTTTGTTATAGCTAAGACCCCAATAATTCTAACATTCGAGAAACCCTAAGTCTAGTCATGATATGGGAATGAAGAAACTGATTGAAAACTAGGGACCTATGGTGAAAGGAACCCATTAGTGAAATCTCACATACCTGGTGATGAAATCCACAGAGAAATCTTTAGATTTCGGGGCTGGAATTGATGGAACCTTTCAGCGTTTTTGAACTCAGCTTCTTGACGTTTTTTGTCCTCTCTTGCTTCTAATTTTCTAAATTTTTATTAGTGGTTTTAACTTAAGTAAGTTTTAGTTATGTTTCTAGGCTAAACTGAGTAAAATCTCATGATTAGGGTTCAAACGACATATCTTAGGGGTTAAACGAACTACTCAAAGACCAAAAGAACCCTAAAATAAATTGTTGTTGGAGCACTAAACGACCTGGACTAACGGGTAGTCATTTGAGACTGCTCAACATGTCTTCACTAAAATAAGCATAACTTATTACTCAGAGGTTGGATTTTAGTAAACTCATCAGAGTTAGAAAGAGGAATAAATTATCTATCATATCATAGGTCGTAGGATACGCAATTGCATATTGTGTTATGAGTTATAACCAATTGAAATCTACTTATAAGAAATTTCCCCTAACTAACTGCTAACCTCCACCTACGGTCAAACCAACGGACCTTAGATCGAACGACGGTCTGTGATGGTCATTTTTATTTTGTGTAGAGGCTGGGTAATGGGAGTCTCGATCAATAGACATAGTCCATGGACCATTGGTCTGTCTATGGATCGAGACTTCGTCAATTTTCTAAGCTAAATTTTAGGAAGGGCTACAGTGGTGAACCAAAGACCCATAGTACGGGTCGTAGATAAGACTACGGTCTATATATGGTCTACGGCCCGTAGATGATGACCGTAGATTGCACCTGCAATTTCAGAAAAGCCGAGTTTTGGTCTGTTTTGGATATGGGGTGTTACATTATCTCCCACTTGGGAACATTCATTTTCGAATGATGACTAAACTAGGTGAATAGAGGGAGCTAGCTGCAATCCCTGCCACTAAGCATTTAGGACTGAGTTTCTGACTCAATTGGGTTCCAAGAACATGGAAATACGCTAAAATACAAGTACAAACTTAGACAACATGAATTTCAGGCCGAATTCAAGCATGAATGACTGAGAAATTAAACAGGAACTATTACCTAAATATGGAGTGGGATCGAAGGGAAAGAGTTGAGGATACTTGGAGTTCATGGCTGCTTCCGCTTCCCAAGTAGCTCCTTCTACGGACTAACTCCTCCACAAAACCTTAACTAAAGCGACTTTGTCGTTTCTTAACCTTCTAACATGACACTCAAGAATCTAAATTGGTACATCCTCATAAGAAAGGCCATCTTTCACAGCCACACTCTATAATGTCAGTACAGATGCTAGATCATTCACACACTTCTTCAACAGTACATGTGAAAAAAACAGATGCACTGCTGCTAGTTCTATTGGAAACTCTTACTCATATGCCACTTTTACCACCCTTTTCAAGATCTTGTAAGGTCTTACATATCTAGGAATGAGATTCTCTTTCTTTCAAAACCTGATCAACCCCTTCGTATGTTACAGTTTTAAGAAGAAAACCCAATCATAAACTTGGAATTCTAGTTCCCTTCTGCTTATATCTACATAAGATTTTTGACTCTCTAGGTTGTCTTAAGTCTATCTCTAGTGAGTTGCGCTATCTTCGTAGCATAAAGGACTAAATCTGGCCCTATCAAAGTTGATTCACCTACTTCAAACAGACCAACAGGAGATCTATATCTATGCCCATAAAGTCCCTCATAAGGGGCCATGTGAATGCTAGAATGGTAGTTATTGTTGTAGGCGAACTCAATAAGAGGGAGGTGATCACCCCAAATACCCTTGAAATCGATCACACAAGCCCTCAACATATACTCTAGGGTATTAATGGTACACTCTGCCTGTCTATCCTCATGTGGATGAAATGTTGTGCTAACGTTAACCTTAGTACTAACACCCTTCTTGAAATGACTTCAAAAAATGAAAGGTAAGTTGAGGTCCTATATTGAATATGTTATACAAAGGAACCCCATGCAACCCCACAATTTCATTAATTTAAAGCTTGGCATAGTCCTCCACTGACTGTAGTCTTGACCATCAAAAAGCGAGAAAACTTAGTCATCCTATCAACTATCACCCAAATGAAGTCATGTTGTCTGCGAGTACGAGGTAATCCTGTAATGAAATCCATATTTATCACTTCCCACATCCAAGCATGAATGTCAATATATTAGGCCATAACCCCTAGTAGCTGATGTTCTACCTTGACTTGTTGGCAATTGGGGCAGTTACTCACAAAGTCTTCTATATCTCTCTTCATGTCATTCTACCAATAGACTTCCCGTAAATCATGATACATCCTAGTGTCACCTAGATGAAAAGAATATATGGAGTTATGGGTTTCTCCAAGAATATGCTTCCTCAACTCGCCCACATCAAGAACACACAAGCTACCCTGGTAGATAAGTACACCATCTCCTCTAGGGAGAAAACCACCACTCTATGATCATGGATTGCACCCTTAAGTTCAATTAAGATTGGATCACTGTATTTCTTTTCCTTAACCTCCACTACCAAAGAAGATTCTTCCTTATTCTTAATTGTTACACCAATGCATGATATCCTTATAAGGAGAACTCCCAAGCGAGCAAGCCTGTTAACATCCTTCACTAGTTCTTTCCTTTATTCCTCAACATGGGCTACAATTTCCATAGATAATGTGCTAAGATCATTTTCTACTACATTTGACTTACTAGGATGGTAAAGCACACTCATATCATAATTATTAAGGAACTCAAGTCATCTTCTCTGGCAAAGATTTAACTCTGCAAACACATATTAGAGTCTCTTATGGTCAATGAACACATCGACATGAACACCATACAAGTAGTGTCTCCAGATCTTGAGGGAAAACACCAATGATGCAAGCTCGAGGTCATCAGTTGGATAGTTTTTCTCATGCACCCTATTCCCTAGAAGCATAAGTTATAACCTTATCACGTTGTATCAAGACAACTCTGGATGCATCATAATAGATCACATAAACATATAAACCCTTCGGTAGAGTGAAGATAGAAGTTGTAGTCAATCTAGCTTTCAATTCTGTAAAGATTTTCTCACAATCATCTGACCATTTAAATTTGACCATCTTCTTAGTTAACCTAATAAATGGTGAGTCTATGGATTAAAATCCTTCCATGAACCTTCTGTAATAACCCACTATACCTAAGAAACTTCTAATATTTGTATTAAAGGTAGGTTCGGGCCATTGTTTCACTACTTCTATCTTCTATGAATCCACTCGAATCCCCTCGATAGATACAATGTGACCAAGGAAAGCAACAGATTGCAACCAGAACTCACATTTGTTAAACTTGAGAATAACTAGCGATGTTTAAGAGTCTGTAGAATAAATCACAAATGACTCGCATATTCTTCCTCGTTCCTAGAGTAAATGAGTGTATCATCAATAAAGGTGATAACGAACAAGTTCAAGTACTATTTGAACACTATCTTCATCAAATCCATGAAAGTTGAGGAGGATTGGTTATTGCAAACGACATAACTACAAATTTAAATAACTACACCTAGTTGTAAAGATTGTTTTCAGAATGACACTATCTCTTACTCTGAGCTGATGATAATCCAATCTGAGGTCTATCTTTTAGAAATGACTAGCACACAATAATTGGTCGAACAAGTTGTCTATCCTGGGGATAGGATAATTATTCTTGATTGTGACCTTTTTGAACTATCTATAGTCAATGCACATTGTGAGAGAACCATCATTCTTGTTTATGAACAACACCGGTACACCTTACGGCGAAATACTAGGTCTAATGAAACCCTTATATGGAATCTCTTCCAATTAATCTTTAAATTCCTTAAACTCTGCCAGAACCATTTTGTAAGGAGGAATAGAAATAGGCTAGGTATAAGGAAAGATATCAATTCCAACGTTGATTTTCGTTTAGGGAGGAACTTAGGGAATATCTTTTGGAAACACTTCTTGAAACTTACTAACTACTAGAACTTACTCAAGAGTTGGGGTTTTAGAGTTAGAATCCTTAACCCAAACTAGATGATAGATATAAACCTTATAGATCATCTTTCTGTCCTTAAGGTAAGAAATGAATTGCCCCATAGGTGCTAACCTACTACTCTTCAACTTTAAGATTGGTTTGTCTGAAAACTAAAAACAAACAATCCTAGTTCTACTATCGACTGAGGCAAAAAAGGAATGTAAGCAATCCATGCATAGAATGATACCGAAGTCTAACGTTTCTAATTTTACAAGACCTGTTGATGTGACTTTCTGAGAAACTCTGAGGGGGCAATTTCTGTATATTCGTCAAGCTATAACTAGGTAACTAATTGGACTAGAGACAGAGAAAGGCTTGAAATTATTTTTGGAAAATAACACTAAAGTTTATTACTATATTGAGTAACAAAATACAAAGTAGTGTATGTTATCTTTCCACTGAGTGAACCATATGTGAGTCACATGCTTAAGCTGGTTGGATGCAAATTTCACCCTGTCACTACTAGTTACTTGCATCAAATCAAATATTTTCTTGACCTCATTCATGAACTTTTTTGGGCCCTCACACAACTAAGAACCCTAAAACTCAAGTACATTCTTCTTAACCAAATGATGAATGCTAGTTGCCACTAATCTACCATTTCCGCTAGTAGGAACTGGAACCTGATGATTATTTTGGTTAGTCATACTTTGAACCAAAAGTTGAATCTCATTCCAAAACTCTGTATTTGAAACCTTATGGTCTGGGACTAGAAGAACTATGGTAGCATTATGTGGATTAGCATTCTATGCATAAACTCTACAAGGAGGCATGATCTTAATCTCATAAAAATGGATTAGAAAGGAGATCATACTAATGCACGATAAGAATATCAAGAAAGTGACATTTTTCCTTAAATACTTCATAGCCTCCCTCTTATTAGATGTGGTGCACTTCACACCCATGAAAAGGGTTGTACTTAGTGCGGCTTTCATATATCATAGCACACTTAAAACCTAGTGCTCTGATACCAAGTTTGTCGTTCCCTGAGCTACCCCGGAGACGCAGACACAGGACCTGGGACCACAACTAATCCCAAGATAACCCTGCTGGCATAATCATGAGCATACTAAATATAATAAATTGATGCAGAAACTAAATTATAATTAAAATAAAAATTATGGGGAATACCCATATATAACTAAGATATTTGAAAACTTATGAGTTTAATACCAAGAACATATTAACTCAATACTAAAATTGAAACTAACTATGGATGAAAGTAGACTCTAACTGACTAGAAATGCTCGGAAAGGCCCATGGTAAGTCTAACAAAAACTAAAACTAAAGTAATAAAGATACCGAGAGTAAGCTTATAACTATTGTCCTTGGAGAATGAGGACTCACTTTTGATTCTACTGAATTGGAGATCATAAATCGATCTATGTGTGGTCTGGATACTAAGAACCTAAACCTACATCACAAGAAGTTATAGCGCATGTATGCGTTAGTACTTTAAAGCAATTGAGCATGTAGGATATATTAATGCTGAAATAATGCATAATTAAAAAAGCACAACAACAAGTATTGTATTTTAAATGCGATATATTGAATAATGAGCTAATTGGACGCAATGACCAAATTTATAACATATTGAGACTAATTACTAAGTGGATTGTGAATATGGTCAATGCAATATAATTTTAATGAACTGTGGGAGCTACTAATAAACGATAATAAAACTACTTGAGCTAAATGTGGATTCTGATGTATACGCTCCATCAGAAGGATCCAATACACTGTGCAGAGGTATAAAAGCATGATGACATGATTACTAAACTGATGCCCACAAAGGGGACTACAACCTACTTTCCTAGTAGTTCAGGAACTATTTGGGTTCGCTCACCCCTAATCCAACTTGGTATTATGCTACTCTCAATTAATTAAGTGATTAACACGTTATATCTAAATTTGTGCAAATACTGGATAGCTCAAAACTGAACATTCAAATTGAGAATGCAAAAATTATTCTGATAATGATGCATTAATAACTGAGGCATGTATAACTGAGTAACTAAACTATTTGACTTAGCATGTAGGGTTTTGAAATGTATGCGATAAATGAATTATCAATGTAATAATCTGATTTGGATCTTTCTAATAACTAAGAAACCAATAATTCTAACATTCAAGAAACTCTTAAGTCTAGTTATGGTATAGGATTCAAGAAACTGACTGAAAACTAGGACTTAATGGGTGAAAGGAACCCACTAGTGAAATCTCACATACCTATCGATGAAATGAGAATTCTTTAGATGTCAGGGCTAGAAATGATGGAACCTTGTTGTGTTCTTGAACTTTTTCTCCTTTCTTGCTTCTAATTTTCTATGTTTCTATTAATGATTTTGACTTAGGTAAGTTTTATTTATGATTCTAAGCTTAACCTGACTAAATCTCACGATTTATGGTTTAAACAACGTATATTAGGGGGTTAAACGAAATAGAAAAAGGACAAAACACCCCTGAAATATATTGTTGTTGAAGAAACCGACAACCTGGAATCGAAGGTCTGTCATTTGGGTCCATTGTTTAGGTGTGATTAATAGACCTTCACTAAAATGGGCATAAATTTTTACTGGGAGGTCGGATTTTAGAAAACTTAGTAGCGTTGAAAAGAGGATTCAATTATTTATCATGTCATAGTTTATAAGACACCTAATTTCTTTTGTGCTTATAGTTATGACAATTTGAAGTCTATCCAATAAACAATTTCCCCCTATCTAACTGCTAACCTCCACCTACGTTCAGATTGAACAACGGTCCGTGCTGGTCGTCCATAGTTCTATCAGAGGCTGGGTAACTAGAGTCTCTATCCACGAACATAGACCATAGTACGTGGTCTGACTTACGTATTGTAGGTCTTTCCATGGGTCGAGACATAGTAAATTTTCTGAGCTGAATTTTGGTAGGGGCTATAGTGGTGAACCAAGGACCCACAGTACGGGCCGTAGATTAGACTACGGTACGTATATGACGACCGTAGATTACATCTACAATTTTTGAAAAGATTTGTTTGGTCTATTTTGGATACTGGGTTTTATACCTCAGCTTAGTGAAGGTTGCTTTTAAAGCAATCACCTTATATGTGGCACCTTGTTCACACTCACACCTTGATATCCTATTTGCTAGGCTATAAATAGATTTTCTTAGTGGTGTCACAACATCATTGAAGGCAATGTAGATCATTCCAATAATGAAGGTTTATTGCCGCTCGACAGTGGAAAAAATGGCCAACATTGCCATTTGGACTAGGGATGCTTAAGTGATTTGATCACGGGAGGCAAGAGCAGTAGATTAACCTGGAGTGTCGTAAGAGTAGAAGTTACACTAGATGTACCTAAAGTCCTAAGAGAAAGAGTCGGCAAAAATGCCTTTGTAAGTATGGTATTTGTGGCCACCAGAGTTTTCTTTTTCTTTCTCTATTTTTTATCCTTTGGGTACTAATCTTTGATTCTTCCAATATCAGTGGAAGATGTGGGAGATACTTCCACATCCTTCTTGGGATCTCTCGGTACCTGATCTCTTTCGCAGAGTGCAGTGATTAACAATGCGAATGAGAGAGCGGTCCAGCTTTGCTTTGCACGCATATGGATTTGTGAAGCAATGATCGTTCCAGATTTATCTTAGTTTTCTTTGTAAAGACAAGTTGGCTTACTTATCAAGACTAAGAATTGATTCATTTTGGGATGGCATAATTGTGTTGCTGCTGAACCCGAACCACTATCTTGCAACTATATTTAGATCGTTCTTTTCAATTGAAACTCCCTCCTCTAACCATTTCGGAGCATCATCATGTGAGATTAACAGGGCCAACCAATTTTTCATCTCAACTAGTTTCCCTTATTTAGTCAAATACTGGCAGTGATCCTTAAATAGTAGTGGACATGCCCAATACTATTTTTATAGCATCGTTCTAGCAAGCTACTTTGTTTCCTCTGATAACTATATACAAGCCATGGGCTTAGTGAAGATTTGGAATTTGGAATTTGTGATGTTTCAAGCACTCAATTATATCTTGATGCCTATCGATGACCCAGTTTATAGACAACCCTTTTTCTGGAATGATCGTTCTTAGCCCTTCAGACGATAATCTATTCATTGATTTAGGAGGACCCTGTACTAGAGGTGCCAGTTCCATTGCATGCTCTTGAGCTGAAGGGATCAGAGTTGTCAACTCATAATGTCTAATCCGATATGGATTACTCATATTTTTATGATGGCAACTCGTTTCCGCGTTCCTCCATCAGGTCATCTTCAATAGAACCCATATTATCAAATGTCATATGTTGTGGGGTCATTTGTATAAATGCTAGTACAGTCAGAGCTTGCATCTGACAACTTCGGGGTTTTGTCTTTGTCTTTATATTCCCACTAGTTGTGGAAAGTTTAGTGACCTTGCCTCTGCATGAAGTTGCATCCTCATTGATTGTTATCCCTTTTTCATTCCATGGGGAGGCTGTCTGGTGATGTGCACAAGATATTAGAGGACAGATAGTAAAAATATTTAAACACAGAGAATTTGGTAAAATCAATCTCACTGATCATTTAGGCAAGGCGCCGAATCATTTTGGTGAACGAAATTTTGCTCCCCGAAAGGAATGGCTCAACTATCATGACAGGTTGACAATGAGGCATCTCTTTAAGCGATTGGATGATAGATTTCGACTACGCAAGACTCGTCCGTTGATAGCTCCATTGTATCATGGAATTAAGTGTGCATACATAAGGGCGAGACAAGAGTACTTTTTGGCGAGATGCCGAGTACTATTGCTAACAGAGGGGTCTCACCGAAAGTTATAGACTCAATATTCAAGTTTTTCAACTCCCATATCATATAAAATTGTTGCTAACTCTGTGAAGAAAATATTGTGTTTCCACCCAACCTCAGATGCAAGGTGAGTAACAAAGGGAGTCTAATGTACTCAAATCGAGGGAATTCATGCAAGAAAAGAAGGAAAGAGATTAATGTTCCTGGCTGTGCATAAAAATATACAATGTGACATTTTTAAATTATGACAACATCAAAGGACAGAGTACTATGTATCATAGAAACAATTATGGTCGTTTTAAATTTTAACAGTACAAAGAAACTAAGTATGGAGGACTTTAAAACATAGATAGAAAAAATAAAATCCTTAGCAATAAACTATCAAATTCTAATCCTAGAAAACTTTCAAAACACATCACATGAAAAATAAAACAAGTGGTCATTTGTTGATTCCTAATAACGCAAAGAGACAAACCAGTAGATGTAGAATTTTTTTCTTTCATAAAGATGCATATTTCTTGAAACGAAATAAGATATATCGTTCAAGTAATGCTCAGACATTTGTAACCAAATAATCTGAATTGAACTAAATGACATACATCTAATGATATATCACATACAACTTGATATATCCATTAATTCCTAAGACTCCAAATTTGTTGGGAAACGACGTGAACGATGATAGACCAAATAAAAACAAGTGATGCTCGAACTTAATTCAACAGATTAACGTCAGTAATCATGTCCCCAAGTTAACACCATGACAAACAAAATGGAGCTCGAAAACAGTGAGCAATGATACAACAATATTATTTAGAAGAGATGAGGTTTAAAGGGAAGCAATATGAAGCTGGTGAATCCAACATACATTAGTGGAAAATCACTTAGCCACAAAACGTATATAAAAGAGCCTTTGAGTAAACAAACCATTCATACTGCCCATTTATCATCGACAAAAATAATCCAAATATTCTCAAAATCGAAGATTTAAACGACCCACAGTCAACATAGGAAGAGCAAAAGAATCATGAACTGAAATGAGGATTACGTTTCGAGGTGCACCAAAACTAGTATAAATGAACTGAAGATAGCGGAGGTCGGTCGCTCAAAACAAAGCTCAAAAGCCTTGTCCTATTACTTGAGTGTAAAGGACTTTTTATACAGAAAAATTAGAGGCAATTTGAATCAATCTGTTCCTTCTCAAGGCAACACTAAAAAGGAACGGGGAGTCGTTCTTTGCTCTGAAACTCTGCGAAAAGCGGGGAAAAAGGGAATGTAAGAGTGACGGATCTGTACGTTGGAGGTAGAAGAGGGGCGGATGGCACAAAAACCATTGAGCGTCGTATACTGTTCACGCTTATTGAATTTGCTGCTGACTTGACGAGTAAGTCTCGCAGCTTTTTCCGATTTTACCGGACTGATGCGTCAGGATCACATTCTAATAGCGTGAAAAAGACGAGTATAGGGGTGGTTGGGTATGACTATTGCACGGTTTGTATTGTGGTAGTATGTACATAGAGGGATAATGTTTGGATGGGCTGGGAATTATTTGTTGTATGAAATCAGAATTGGGGCTTTCGAAAGTGACCCAAATTGTTCTTAAATATGGTTAACAAATGACTAAAAATTGTTATCAAATAAAAGCCTAATGAGTTTCAATTATAGCCGAATAGAGTATAATTCAAAATTCGGCTAAATTTTAAACAAAAATGAGTTACTATAAATTTATTGATGAACTTCTTAATTTTAATGAAATAAAACAGTAAATTGAATTGTAAAAGAAAATTACTCTAAAATATAAACATAACTTAAACTAATCAAACAAATACATAATTAAAGCAAAAATCTTTTTGAGATGATTTTACAATATTTTGAAAATATCTAATTATATACAAAATTATATGAAACACATATATTATTGAAAATTTATAAAAATGACACAAATATTTAAATAACTTGCAAACTATATTATATTTTGATAGTTTATAAGAACTAACTATTTTAAACCATTTGAAATGAAGAAGTTCGATGATTAATCTATAATATAGAGGTCCAAAATTGGCTATCAACAGTTGTCCCACGTTTGACTTGGATTGATGAAAGAAATTCGAGGCAAATGAAATTGACTAATCCAATTTTGACCAACCACATGTTCATCTTTGGGAAAGGGATTTTTGTCACGGACTATAGGAATGATGGTAAAACACATAATTGGGTTCTCTACATATATCAAGATATATGAGAATTTAGGCCAATTTTAGTTCGATAAACTTGATTTGACGCAAAATTGAGAAAGAACTCGAAAGTTATCCCGATATCGGATTGTGAAGAGACCTAAATGCTCGAGAGTTAAATTTAAGAGAGAATGTCATAATACAACCGAGTTTCTCAATATTGATCCCGCCTACATATCCTTAGACCTTAGAAATTAGGTTGTTTGTAGTTCAACTCGATTTGTTGAAAATGAAATATATTATGCCACTATGATAAATAGTTGATTTTGCGGAGGTTTAATGGGGGAGGTAACTAGAACCTCCTCAAAGTTATATCAAACTAGTGAAACTATTCGCGCTTCGCGCGATTATATGAAATATTTATAAGATAATAATATGAAATATATAATATTTAGGTTAGTATCGAATATATAGATAATATTTATATTTCTCCTCGTGTGCGATATTATAGACTTTTTAAAAACATATAATATATATTTATTTGTTTTCTATATGTATATATTAGAACAAAATATTCACCGTGGTGAAGTAAATGGAATAAGGGATAATATGTTGAAATAACAATATATTGGTATTAGGTTGAAAATATTTTAGATGTTTTAATTTTCTCTATCTTTTCTAGTAGTAGTGATGTTCTATCTAAACTTTGATTTCGTCAAATAAAATTATTTTCTTTTATTTTATTACATTTGCTTATTATAATTTTTTAAACATTATTTAAATACTTGTAAGATTTTCGAAAAATGAAGCATATAAAGTAATGATTCATATTTAATATTAAACTTTACAAGTAAGATGAAGAGACATGAGTTATAAATAATTCAAATGTATAATTTTATTAGCCACTAAATGTATTACTAATTATGTATTGATTTTATTTGTAAAATAAAAAAATAAAAATAAGGTGGGAAAATACAAAAAAATGAACAGAGAAAATATAATAATTGGTGACTACATAAAAATTATAAATACATTTCAAAGCAAAAAGAACGACGACAGATTTTTACATACACAAAAAATGACATCATGAAAATAATAATATATTTTTCAATTACTTTTTATAATTTATAATAAAAGTGAAACTAATCATCATAAATTTTGTTGTTGTTAAAATGAAATAATTATATTTTTTTTTCATAACAAAGAGAAAATAGAATACTAAAGGATCAAATGATTAGTATTGACAATATAATACATTTAGCTAAATTATTTACATAAATTAAAACTTTAAAAAGTCTAGCAGAAGTAATTAAGTTGCTAATAAATTTTAAAGTGAAAAAATAATCTCTAATTATGCTTAATTTTTTTTCCTTGTACCATCTTCCTTTGCAGATAGATCCGTCATCATGTTTTGATCCATATGTCAAACTCTTCATATATGCAACCAACTGAATAAAAAAAACATATACAAATTAAAAATAATTATGTCAAAAAAAAGAACGAAATATAAATCATATTTAATATATTTCTATATTATCTTTTCAATAGTAATAACAATACTAAAATAATAATTATTTCTTGAAATCTAACAAATATTATAATCAAACTATATTATATATGGAAAACTAACTATTAAAAAAAGTAATTGCATACGGACAAAACATTGTTAAGAATTAAAGAGATTTTTGTAATCATACTTACTTAATAAATTATAATACAAACATAAAAATATATATTATGAAAGCATGTCTAAGTTCATAAAAATAAAAAGAAAGACTTAAGAATGAAATATATCTTACCTTCATATACTTTTTTTTTGTTACATGTTAGCTAATTCACAAACAAGTATTATGGAGAAGAGAAATTATAACTTTGTATGTGAATCTTCATGAAAATAAATATGAATCTATGTAGACAAAATAAAGGAAATGAAAAAAAATAAGGACTTGAGAATGATATATTGATTAACTTCATGTATTTTTTTGTTGGTTACATGTTAGTTTCCTTAACAAATCAAATACGAATTTATAGACAAAAATAGAGGAAATAAAAAATAAAAAGTTTCAATGAAGTATTTCTTACCTTCATGTATCTTTTTTTTTTTTGTTACAGATCAAACTTATATGATGAAAAAAGAAAGAATAATTGTGAAAGTGAATCTTCATTAAACTAATATAAATTTATAGGCAAAATAAAGGAATTTCATAAGACACATAAACTTATAAATTTAAATTGGAGGTTATGAATATAAAAATTATGAGAGTCATGAATATTATTAAAAGTAAAAATTAAAGAAGGGCAAGTCATGGGTAGTAACTCCTAGTGAATAAATTCAAAAATAAAAGTAAAAATACTTAAAATGTAAAAAAATAATAATATGATTTCATGATTAGAAGTGAGATAAACAAATAGAAAAAAAATATAGAATTTTTTTATTATTATAAATGTTCATACATTAATAAAGTATTTATTTGTATGAATGAAGTAATATATTTTTACAATAAGATAATTAATTTAAATTAAAAAGTCAAAAATAAATAAACTATATTTCTCTTTTAATTATAAGTGAGATAAATAAATAAAAAATATGAAGAGTTTTTGTTATAAATGACCCACCTTTAATAAAATATTTATTTATAATAAATTTAAGTAATTTTTTATGATATATAAAAGAGTGTTACTTCCCAAATCCCAATTTTCCTTATAATTAACTTTTTAGTCATTCCCTTAATTCCCCCCCCCCCCCTCCCTCCTCAAACCCCTTTCCTATTCTCTCACGGTACAGGAATCGAAGTGTGTGGTATCAATCACCCACACCAGAGTTGTCGCCATCAAAATCATCATCTTCGCTTCCACTATAATTTTCTCTATGACCACCTTTAACATTCTTGTCTCCACCATAGTGTACGGTGTTGATGTGATAGTCATCGAGCACAAAAATCCATTTCTCTCATTGATTATCAACGTCTATTTCGATGTCATAAAATTTTAATTTATTGTTATCGAACTCACTCAAATGAACGTTTGACAGGTATCTATATGATTGTATAACAGTTCTTACTTTCGATTCACAAGCAACTGTGGATAAATCAACAATTTTGAAGCATCAATTTCCGGAAAGAGGTAGTAAGGCTCGGCTGCATAGAAAATTGAACTCGTTTGAAAAAAAAATTTCTCATTGAAAAACAATGAATTTTTTGCTCGATTGTTGAAGTGGATATGGAGAAGAGGTCAAAATTTGGGAGTTCGATTTCTTCAAGTTTTCATTTACCGGATTAAGGTATGATTATGATTTCACACTAGTTATGTTCCGCCTCATTCTTTGATTTTGCTTTTCAAATTGTGACAGACACTTTATTTCATTTAAAATTCATTTTTAATAGTTAGATTTGTGTTTTTTCCTTGTCGCTTCGGCTAAAATTATGATTCGTTAATCCTTTCATCACCGGAACTCTCTTTCCTCCTTGAGGTAAACACTCGACCCGATCGTTTGTCAACGATTTAAAGTTTAGAGAAAATAATTGTTTTCATCCTTCTGTTGTTGTCTTATTTTGGTTCTGGTCCATATGATATCTGACTAATCATACTTAGCCTTTAAAGTATGTGATTTAAGTCCTTTTATTAAAAGTGAATGTTAATTTAAACAGATCATTTATTGTTTTCAAGGGTAATTTTGGTATTACAATAATCATATATATATATATATATATATATATATATATATATATATATATATATATATATATATATATATATATATATATATATAAATAATAATATTTTTTTAGAGTTCACGTGAATTAACCCATTACACAGTGCATGACACTTCCCAAAATAATGTCATTCATTTGGGAAAGTGATGTTCCAAAGTAAAACCGAGTTAATACCTCATATGGTCACTCAACTTTGCATTATTCTCTCAGAAAGTCACTCAACTTTCAATCTTCCCTCAAAAGTCACTCAACTATCCACTCTTTCCTCAGAAAGTCACTCAACTTTCAATTTTCCCTCAAAAGTCACTCAACTATCCACACTTTCCTCAGAAAGTCACTCAACTATCCACTCTTTCCTCAGAAAGTCACTCAATCTATTAAATTATTTTTAATTAAAATTTATTGATATTAATTATTTATATAACAAACCAAAAATTTTAAAAAATAAATTAAATCATTTAGTGATCCACCCACCTAACCCGACCCATTAAAAAAATATAATATAACCCATTTTATTTTATCTTTAATCCTAAATTAATCTAATTTATCCATATTTAGTTGTCTATTTTGATTAATTTAGGATTAAAGATAAAATAAAATGGGTCATATCATATTTTTTAATGGGTCGGGTTAGGTGGGTGGATCACTAAATGATTTAATTTATTTTTAAAAATTTTTGGTTTGTTATATAAATAATTAATATCAATAATTTTTAATTAAAAATAATTTAATAGATTGAGTGACTTTCTGAGGAAAGAGTTGATAGTTGAGTGACTTTCTGAGGAAAGAGTGGATAGTTGAGTGACTTTTGAGGGAAAATTGAAAGTTGAGTGACTTTCTGAGGAAAGAGTGGATAGTTGAGTGACTTTCTGAGGAAAGAGTGGATAGTTGAGTGACTTTTGAGGGAAGATTGAAAGTTGAGTGACTTTCTGAGAGAATAGTGCAAAGTTGAGTGACCATATGAGGTATTAACTCAGTAAAACCCATTTCTCAAAATGATGTTTTTATCTCTCTCATGTTTCTTTCTTAGCTTTAGAAGGGATGAACTCAACAAATTGTTGTGAAATTTTTGGAGAAAATTCAAGGTAGAGCTCATATCGGTAGTAATTTTTCACAGAATTTTTATTAATTTTTTAGTTTTTTTCACTATTTTTCTATTTGATCTAGAGCTATTTTTATCCAGGCACAATACATATATTGGACCCTAAACTTGAATTCAAATTTTAACTTTGACCTCCAACTTTCATAATGCACAAAACAGACACTTTAATTATTCAACTTTTAAATAAATAAACACATGAGTCCTACATGGCACAATGCATATAGAACACCACGTTGGACAAAAAATTACATGTAGGATGACATGTAGGACATGTGTGTCTGTTTGTTCAACTTTATACAAGCTTAACTATCTACTTGTGCACATCCAAAGTTAAAGGACATAAATGTGATTCAAAGCCAAGTTAAACGGCATATTTATGTATTATGCCTTTTTTCCATCCCTCTTCGATATTTTTTCTTGCAAGCTTCGATTCAGACTTTTTGTTTCTTGAATTCGGTTGTTTTTTATTTGAATTTACGATTAAGATTTATTATTAATGTTTTATCTGATTAATATATGAATCTTTTGCTTACGAAAAATCTGTACATGTTAGCTTAAGTTTAAGGAAGGTAAAATTGATTTGGTGGTGTGATTTTTTTAATGCTTACGTCAAGACCAACAACCATCAATTATCGGCTTGTTGGTAAGGTGAGCTCTTCAAGCCTGAATTCAGGTGGATCACCCTCCAGACAAGCACCGCCCGACGAAGGGGGGCGGAGAAAACTGCATGCCCAAATCTAGGTATAAACGTTCAGCCCTTGAAAAAACACAATGATCAGTTCAACTATTCAATAAAATGTGTTTAGCTATATAAAATGATCCTACTAACCCTCCATAAGCCAGAAGAGCTATGCTGTGTTAAATTAAGGAAAAAAAGAACAATTGCCTTTAGTGTCTCTTAAAGTCGGTTACCATGCATAGCTAACTAAGAAATTGTTGCATTTTGTGCTTGTAAGTTGTATTTTATTCATATTCTTACAAACTAGTGTGACTTGGACTGATTGTCTTACACTATCCTACTATTGGAAAATTAAAAATTAGAACAAAAATTCAAATATTGAATTTCAATCTTGTAAAGCAAACAAAAGAAAATGATATCTTCCAATTTGAACACCAGTTAATTTGATTCAGAGTTTATCAGTTTCCTTTGCGGCAACCTATTATAAGACTTCAATTATAATAATAATTGTGCCCTTTTCTATTTATAACTCGCACGATCATTCTAGTTTCATTTGGCAGGAACTCCTGCAGACTCAATTTCCATGGAGATCTCTAAAAGGATCTTTCCTTCAATACCTCATCTGGTAGCTTTTGAGACTAATGCTCCGTTTATATATTAATTTTTCATGTAGCTTCATTTTTCAGATATTTGTGTATGAACTATTACCAATCTTAATTTAGTTTAAATAATTTTATTCTATTTATTCTTTATGAAAAAAAATACATTTTGATCATACAGGCACAAAACAAAAATTTTCTTTTGGACTATTTCGTTCTTTTTATTTGTACTTGCATCCAGCATATACGTGCTATCATCCTGATAGAGCTTGTCAGAACACATTATGTGAACTCTCATCACTTACACTTGCAGGTTGTCATTGACATTAATTTAGTCTGCAATTGTGGTTACAACATCTAAGTAAATTTCTTTATCGAGCCTTTTGATCCTTTCAGTGAAATGCTTAATTTCCATACCCTTCTTCAATTTCCTTCTTTTCTTTTTGTAAGTTGTGCAATTTGTATTAGTAATAATTATTCATTTGACCAATTTTAACATTTTTAACATTGCACCACTTACATATACATGTAAAATTATAGAAAACACTGTCTTATGTGCTTTGAAATGCTACACTAGAGTACTTATTTCTTCTTTCATTACGCCTTGGGCAAGAGTATGAGTTTATCCTTTGTTGTTTTTTTTTCTCATACTTAAGTGGCTAGACACTGCTATTTTTATTTTTCGTGCCAGTGTAAATTTGATCTAACGCTGGAAATATAATGCAGTGTTTATTCAGGGACTGTTGGTGGGGCACGAGAAGCTTTCTTCCATGGCACTCCTTCTGCTGTTGTATCATATGACTGCTATAATATATTAATGTTAATCAGCCTACCAATTAATTTAAAGTAGTTTAGTTGTTTATTTTTAATTGGTTTCATGTTACAATATCAGTGACATTAAATTCACCTGCCGTATTTGGATTAGCAAAATTTTTCCCATGCTAACAATGCTTTCTGTGACATTTCTGCCTTCCCAGTCCAAAGGTATCTCCTTAGGACAACTTCGAGCATTTGGATAACATTCTTTGGCAACTAAGGTTTGAAAGCATAATGTCTTTATGAACATACATGCACTCTTAATCATTTCTGCTTCACTTTTTGAACAAGGAGAAAAAAGTGACAACCTTAGTTGCTCGGTCTCTTGGAAATATAAGAAATCATGGGGACACGTCTAGTACATAGTCTAGACACTAAGTCTCTTCTGCCATCTTAGACTCAACATTAGAGTAGAATGGGGACACATCCCTTAACATCCTAAAACATAGTCTATACTATTAAATAATTTTAATAATATCTTTGACATAGGAAATCCTTGAATCTTAAGGATCCATTTCTTGAACTTAGGAAACATCTATCGAAGCTCATCCCTCTTAGAAACATCCTCTAGTCATCACCACATACACTTTAAGTGAAAAAATAAAGAAGAATAATATTTGTACAAGAAAGAACTAAGTATGATAACCATGCAAAAACAAGCATTTAAAGAGGATATTTAGTTAGAAATCATGCATTACACATTTTTAGTAAAACTTCATGAACATTGATAAAATAAGCACAACAAAGTTAACATACATCATTAGACATGGATATCACTCATAACAATACTTGAAGCCATTTTATCAGATTTAAGGCACATTTGATAAGGCACAACTTACACATAAGGACCATCACCTAAGACATCAACCAAGTAAAACTAATCCTATGTACAAGTAGCATTCCATACTACTACTCATACTAACAGATCATAAGAATTCACCCTAGACTTAGGCACATCCCATTCAAATAAGAACTCTTTTATTCATTAAGTCTTAGTCATGAGACCAACATACTTCATTAATGGTCAAATAAGAACTTTTTTATTCATTAAGTCTTAGTCATAACTCATCAGTTCATATTATAAGTAAACCACCCTCATAACTCCTTCACAAGCTTGCTTGTGCAATGTACACATGGAGTCCCATACCGCCACATATACCAAGTAAACCCATTTTGAAGCCATAAGTGTAATTCACATGCATACTCATAATTCATGTCTTGACATAAATAAAGTCAACCTTTAAATACACTCATATTTACATAAATGAACCATAGTCTTTATTTCATAAAGAAACCTCGTCATAACTTCACTTAGAGTCCACTTGTGAAATGTATAAGTAGGGTCCATAGTCCTAACTACACTAATTAGTTTATCAAGGAACCATGATAATTACTCATAATCTTATCTTAGTTCATTTATTAACTTTAGGGATGCTTAGCCGTAACCGCAAAGACCATGTGTGCTACATGGAATTCGGTGTCATAAGACCCAACAACGAAAAAGGGTGTTCTACTTAACTAGGTAGAAACATGTTTAATACCTATCTAGGTGGATCCACTAGCTATACCTTATGGGGGCATGCAGCTTAAGGGATAGTGAGCTTGCTTCTTGAAACCCGGCCTATTGCCGACCTTTGCATTAGCAGGAGGGTCTTTTGCTCATTGTACATATCCACTCGGTGCTAAAATTAAACTCCCTATTTAATATCTTTAAGGATTTATTAACCATTAATTTATAAGATTAGGCTGTTGGGACTTGGTCCCTCATATATCATAGCTCAAAGGTTTCTAGGATGAGAATGTACTTTTATCACAGAACCTATATTATGTTAGAATGTACTTTCACATAATTCTTCCATTCATACGTTCATGTGTGTGTGTATGCATGTGATAAATACTTTCACATAACACCTCTAGACAACATATGTTCATAATTCATTAATCATATCATTTACCTGCATAGTAATAGATAATGGTGCATATGAGAACTATACTTTCAATTGATTCCATAAATCTACCCTGCTCATGATTATGCATGAGAGTGTGTGTTTGTGTGTACATATTAGTCATCATGATCACATAATGGCTATAACATAGTATTGAGGAAGCCAACCTCTAAAAATCAGAACACATGTATAACATTCCTCAAGTCTTAAGTCATTAAACTCTACAGTATTAAGTACTATAGACTACACACTCTCACATTACATCATAGAAGACAAGAACATTTTTATCATTAGAATAAAAGAATCATAACATGCTTTGATCACACATTCATATAGGGATTTCATAAGTAGGGGTCATGCTACAATAGTATTAATCATCATTAGCCATATAGACCACACCTAATGCTAACATGATCATCCACATACATACAACATTATCCACACACCTAGATCATGCAACTAGTGTGGAAGACTATACATATAACTTCACATAACATCAATTTACTTAGAACTTGATACTAGAATTAAAGATTACACATATCAACTATATAAACATGAAATTATCATATCAATTCATCCTTAATCTAATTCCTTCAAGGACATGATCACAACATATATAGATAGGCAATAATGTAAACACCACCATCATAAGTGGACAATACAACACAATGTCAAATCTAACACTAAAGACTAGGAAATTAGATCGACTTACCCATACTCCAAGCCATAATCACCATGGACCAATTCCCGACAATTCATAATCAATTGATATAAACGAATATAGAAATAAGAAATTCGTTACAATCTAATCACAATTCAATTAACATATAATCAAGATCATACGACTCACATTGTAGGCAAATTTGATAAATAGATGGATCATGGGTTCTTTCATAAATTCCTTAGGAAATCATAATAAAAACGTTGAATAATCGTCAATATACTATTAGAATATCTTTGAAATTCGTTTGACAATGAACCCATGACTAGATTGAAAGTTTGTAATTTTAATCATATAATCTCTTTAAAAAACCTATGAAGGAACTCCTTAGATGAAATATTAAATAAGGATCAAGGATTACATACCTTACTATACGAGAAGCCCATGAAATATTGGAGAAGAAATCATAAAAAATCCACCCCCTAGCTTGAACATGAGTTCTGGTCTCCAATGGAGGTTTGGGAAAATTTGAAAGAGAAGAGATTTTTTGGGTTTTGATTTTTCTTTTTGGATGTTGGGTTTTTTACTTGGGAAAGGGAAAAATAGGCATAAAATTATTTTATAACTGACTCCCAAAGTTACCAAAACACCCCTATACTCATTTGGACTTTTAGACATGTCAAACTTGACTTTAAAATGACGTAACCAAATCTGAGAAGTGGCTACGCATCGTGGAGGCAACCCTTAATCTTGACTCACATAATTATTGAGGTAGTGAGCCTTGTGTTGGTCGCACGATGCACAGATAGAGAAAGTCCCATGCGCGACACGCGTGAGTGGTTCCACTTCTTGCTGCTGCACGTTTCCTTGGGTTGCTTCCTTGTCCAACGTTTGGATCCTCCTCGGGGGCCCTTAGGGTTGTCCTCGGGGAGTCGTATGCAAAGGTTTTGACCCTTAACATATATATTAGAATACTAGGGTCACCTCTACTGTTTTTAGACTCCAAAAAACACATAAAAATAAGGCAAACACACAAGGACACACGAGCATGCTTAAAGTCTAACTTTTGAACGTCTTGGTCGTTCTTGGGCGTTTGACCTCGAAACCAATCAATTATACAAGCTGTAAAATAACATCTTATTAACCTTTTTAGACACATGTGATGTTGTGGCTACCTTAGTTCATCTTAAGGGTCTTGACACTATCCCCCACTTGGGAATATTCTTCCTCCAATGACACTTGAAATAGTTAAACAGTTCAAGGACCCAATGACCATAAAGCAGCTCACAATATTCAACATGTCATATCACATTAGTCATTGCACCAAACTTACAAGGAAAACAAACTTCATACAATCATGCATTTAAAGCAACATAATCAAATATTGACAACTCCCATAATTATTTCCATGTATACATCCTTTTTCATACACATTGCCATTTAGAGGAACTACCTTCTCCATCTTTAGGCATGTTCATTATTATATTATAATATTAGGCATACAATGAATTCCAATTGCACACATAGACATAATTCCTACTTCAATTGATGAGACAATTAAGCAATTCATTTAGTTGCAAAAAATCATGAATAATGTAAGTCAACTACAATCTTATAGTCTAGAGGTAATACCATCAAGGTCATACATCAAATTACCATGTCCAACTTTTTTTCAAGGAGGAACTACCTTTTCCTAGTCACAACATACACACATGGAATCATAGAGTTCATATAAAAGCAATGCACAATGGTCAAAACATTAAGGAGGATTTCTTTAGTCCAACCTACATTATGCTCAGACTCTCTTCCTTATAAATTAAAAATGGCATCTCACACCGCACACATCACAACAAATAGGAAGTTATTTCATACAAATTTCAATTTTCTAGCATGACACTAGCTTTCATAAACATGCATTATTTAGGAAAGTTTTTACAATTCAAAGGCATACATTGATTACATTGGCAAGACATACCATCACTTCTCAAGAGTGAGCCTACATGAACATTTCCCAAGTCATAAAAGTCATACATTTTTAATTGGACTCATCATTTCTTATATAAAGAAGATTGAACACCTCATTATTGGCCCAAAATAATATCACATCAAAAGTGTTATCAAGCAGGTTCATTAAGTCATCTCATAAATTCAAATGCACATTTTACTGTCATGATGCACAAGAAAATGAGAAACACACAATTTATCAAAATCCCTATTTCATGTAATGTGATTCTTCAAAACATACATAACATATTGTCATTTAAGAGATGCATAACATATGGATGACATGCAACTTATACTTATGCAAGAATCCTATCATAATTAAGATACTAAGGAACTCTTTGGTTTCAATCTTGACTAGGAATAGAAGGAAAAAACAGGGATATCTACAACCTTAATACTCTCATCAGCATCTATCACAGGGATATCTACAACCTTAATACTCTCATCAGCATCTATCACTTAGGGTAAACCCATTTGATAGAAACTTAGCTCATCCAAGAGAACTTGGACTTACCAATCCTTCTAGTCAAGCAAAACATCCCCGTCTTGTAATCAAGCTTATGCAAACTTTTCTTAACATCACCAACTTTCATTTATCAAGAAGGATCCATTTCCCATTAGCTATTCACTCACACTCCACTAGGTGAGGAATTCTTAAGATAAAAAAGGAGTAGCTAGCTTACTCCCCTCCATAACCATCACTCAAAGTGATTCTTGACCTTGGGATGTTCAAGGGAACTCAAAATAGGACCATTACGGGCATTCATAACCTTACCATTGTAATAACCCTAATAATGGATATGCTAAGTAATGCTTAATGTGTCTAGAATTCCTACGATTTGACCAGGTTTACACGGATTGATGCACGTACAACCAGACCTCTGAAACCTTGCAGCGTCAAGCACAACTAACTTGGGGTGTAATTTGAGCTAGGAAAGGTCGGGTCCAGCCATGTTGGGCACTTGAATAGGAAAATTTACTCGGATGAGTCTTTACCGGACTTAAAGAGGGAAATCTTAAGTTTGGAGGTTCTAAGGGTAGTATAGTAATTACCCCAAATATGTAATTAATTATTTAATTAAAAAGGTGTAGGGGTATTTTGGGGAGAGAGGGCCGAAATTGCCATTTTAGCAAAATCTTTCTCCACCCGGGTTCGAACATAGGTGGGTGCAATGATTTAAATTGTTTTATTTAAACTGGTAAATTAATGTAATTAATTAATATTTATTAGCTGATTTAGTAAAAAGGAAAATAAGATTTTTTAAAAGGTTTGAAAGAGTCCTAGTTTGACTAAGTCTTTACCCAACCTAAACAATCTTTCACGTTTAACTCTCTTTCTCACACGTCAATATCTGTCTTTAATTTCACGTTCTCTATGCCTAAACACTAGAACTATTCAGCAACTAAAATTTCTTCACACTCGTAGAAAATTCACGTTAAAAACATATTCAAAACATAACCAAAAACGTTAGGCAAAAGGGAGGGATTTTTCCGTCGAAGTTTGGTGTTGAAGCTTGCGAATTGGACGTGAGTTTGGAGGAGGTATTTAGGCAGCAAGTTCAAGGTTTGAACATCAAAATAATATATGGGTTTTCTTACTCTTTTTCCCTTTCCCAAGATACCCTTAGGACTCATATGAATCTATTCCGAAAACTAGAGTTGTTCCCCATTGCATGTCCATGACACAAGCTCCCATTTATTTCGTAGGTTTGATATGTTTGCTGTAGAAATTAGGGATGTAATTTGTTTTCGTGATGATCATTCTCATGTATGTATATTCGGATTTATGTGATCATTAAAGTATGTTTATTCAAGACTATGTGAAAAGTATGTGTGCATAGTGTGTGTTGTCGTGGCTCTTGGACACGGATTGGAGAATGGAATGACATGTTTTATGGAAGTATTTCATGTGCACAAATTTGTATAAATCGTAATGTTCATATGAAGTATAATGTGGCTGATTTGAGTTAAAAACTATCAGCTAAATGATTCACGAAATGGCATAAGAATCAACTCAAAATGTTGAAGAAAAGAAGGTGAAAAATGTAACTCAAATTTCTAGAACATTGTTGGTTAATTTAATCCAAGTAAAGTTGTTTAATAAGCTATGTAATATGAAGAAAAATAAGTGAGGTCACTGATGATCGAACCCGTGATTTCACAATGTTAAAAATTATTGAAATAATGCGAGTTAAAAAGAATGTGGAATGTGGGATTCGAACCCGTGTGACTTGACACAAAATGAAAAGAAAAATAACAAAAAAAAAAGATAAGAATGAGGTATGTGGGGTTTGAACCCACAACCTCTCTGTCAAACATTAGAGAGAATTAAAATAAAAATAAAAATTGATGCATGTGGGAATCGAACCCACAACCACACGGCATAATACAAGAAATTAAGGAGAAAAGAAAATGAGATTGTGGGGGTTCGATCCCGCACCCTCTTGGTCAAAACAAAAAATGGTTTAAGGAAAAAGGAAAATAAAAGATAATGAGGTTCTGGGGGTTCGATCCCACATCCTCTCAGTCCTAAGTGAACGAAAACTAAAGAAAGAAATTAAGGGAAAATTAAAAGGAGGCGTTGGGGCTCGATCTTGGGTCCCCAAGCCATGTGGATCAAACCAAAATAAAAAAAAATGTTAAATGTTGTCCAAGGGATTTTAAATCGTGTTTCCTTGCCCAAATTTCTTATTGATACATAAGTTATACGTGAATAAATGTTCAAAAATAATGTTGCCTACATAGATCGAAATTGAGATCTTGGCATACTTACAATATGCAGAAGTCATGTACCACATAATCTTAGGGAGATATGAATCACTCAAATGAACTATGATTGAAGCCTCATGGGTTTTATGTAACTAAATGATTAAACCCAAGAAGGGTCAAGTAAGAGTGTGAAACACACTAAATGGCAAGTGCATTGGCATATGATGAGATGAACATTCTCGTAAAAACGGGTGAGTAATTATGAAGAGAACATATTATAAAGCTAATGAACGTGGTGAAAACATGATAAGAGGCTAATGTGAAAGATGAGTGTAATCTCAAATTAGACTAAGTAAATGTTCCAAAACATACTCACCTATGGGAGTGTAAAGCTAAAGAAGAGACCAGTCTCTATGAACACTCTAACGAAAGTATTGAGATTAATTTATACTTAATACTAATAATGAGATGAGAAATTATCTATTGAGCTATGATGTCGTCACACTAGAAGCCAACTTCCATGACGTATGAGTTGAATTTAATTGAACTTCATACTAAGCACTGATAGGCTACCTATGAGTTGTGATGTCTTCTTTCGGGAAGGGTGAATGTTCACGTAACTCTCATGAGATGAGACTTTCCGGCATGTCGGGTATGGGTCTCCTTATATCTCCTAATCTTTGAACCTATACTTCCAATATAAGGATCTAGCAGGGTTCAATTCCCTATGTATGCTAGCATGTTTTGGGTCACTTTTGCTGGTGATTCCACCTCTTTTCCATGTGGGGCAGACACTGGATCTCATGATGCTTTGATTATCTATGTCGGTTAAAGTTAAAGTTCCCTAATGAATGAATTAGGTCAGCCTCAAATGATGCACATATGTGTATGAACGATAAAAAAAGTGTTAGGATAGGATAATAAAGAGGTGAGTTAGACTCATGTAATAACAGTAGGTTATTCTTGATCATTGCACAGCAAACCCGATGAGAGTCTTAAACTACAACCTAGGTATGGCTAGTGTTTACACTAGCTTATGATTAATGAAATGATGTATGTATGAATGAATGAAGAAGACTCTATTTTCTAATGAAGGCTCCCTAGTTAAGGTCCCATATGTTGAGCCCTCATTTTGGGTTGCAAGTCCATGATTCCAAGGTCTCATGGTATATGAACGAATGATATGAAATATTTTATGTGCTATATGCAATATGTTATGTGCTATGTGCAAGATGTTATGTGTTGTGTACAATATGATATGTATGATGATGCATTATAATCTCATGGCATGACTTTCCTAAAACTAAATTTGTCAAGTCCCTTGACTTTCTTTATTCAAATTTGGCAAGTCCCTTGAGTTTCCCAATCCTAATTTGGCAAGTCCACTGACTTGACTTTCCATAAATCATGTTGTTAGGAAAGATATTTATTACTCATGCATGTCCTTGGTGTGTGCTTGCATATACCCATCCTTAGTACAAGTGTTTACTAATCAAATACAACTCTATATTTTTAGGTGTAGGCGCAGGTGGATGTTAGAGCATGCAGATCTACGTTGAAGCTATCCGGACGTGGAGCATTCATCCAGACTTCGTAGGCCTTCATGAATTCGAGGACGCTTGCCCATTATATTCTAGCTTAGTTATAGGATTCAGCTAGTGGAGTAAGTTCCACTAGCATTTCTTTCTTATTTTATTTCCGACATTGTATTGGTGCCATTTTGGCAAGAATACACTTAATGCAATATTGAACTATTTCTTTCATTTGATGTTCTTAATGTTAGATGGTTGATGGTGAACTCATATGAATTTAAGTAGATTGACATACATGCATTTTACAAAACAAAAAGTTCAAATTTTCCACTAAAATTAACCTAGAAGTAGTAAGGATGATGTATGTAGGCTTGTCTGCGACCTCTGAGAGGTCAACGACGCCGATCTCATCTATGGTCTAGAATCCTGTCGTGACAAAGTTTGTATCAGAGAAGTAGGTTAAATTCCAAAGATAATAAGTTCACATAAAAAAAAATTGAGTAGTTTCTATGTCATGGTAGTGAAGTGCACCACTATCCTGAATTAGAGAATGCATGTTTCGTAGGAAAATTCCCTTCTTTTGATAAGAGAGTATCTAGTATAAACTCTTGAGATTTAGAAAGATGAGTACGAGGAGAAACACAGGCGGAGATATTGGATGAGCAGCGGCTGGGGTAAATCAAGTTTATCCCCAGGCTCCAGCTACTTGAATGGAGATGCTTGTTAACCCAACTTCGTTGACAGATGGAGAAGTGAGGAAAGCCTTGGTAGAGATGGCCCAAGCCATCACTTTACAAGATTAGGCTATGACAGCCCAGGCGAAGCAAAAAGGTGTTCCCTGGAAGAACCCACTTGTCAGCACCACGACTAATAGGTTACGGGATTTCACGAGGATGAATCTTCCCGTTTACACTGGATCTAAGATTACTGAGGATCTCGAGGAGGAGTGTAGGGAAGCTATGTTGAATGATATCATGAAACTTTCCAGGCTAATGGAACATTTACAACAAGTGGGGAAAAAAAGTAGGAAGAGGAAGAACACTTGGGCAGGGAATTGGTCAAGGCAAGCTGAGGAGATTTTTTTAAGGAAGAGTAGAACTGAAATAGATATTTAAAAAAGGACTCTCCCATCAAGGGGAGTCAAGTTCATTCAAGGGTCACTATGATAGGGATTTTGAAAACAGAGTTAAGAGAAATAGTGTTTGTTTGTGAAAAAAATGGAACGCTTAGAATGTGTATCGATTATCGGCAGCTCAACAAAGTCACTAGCAAGAAGAAGTATCCAATTCCTAGAATATATGACTTTTTCGACCAACTCCAAGGGTCTAGTTTCTTCTCGAAGGTTGATCTTCATTCAGGGTACCATCAACTTAGGGTTAGTGATGAAAATATTCCAAAGACAGCCTTCGTACCGTTTATGGTCACTATGAGTTCCTAGTTATGAAATTTGGTCTTACAAATGCACCTGCTGCATTTATGGATCTCATGAAAAGGGTTTTCTATGAATACCTTGACTCTTTCGTCATAGTACTCATTGATGACATTCTCATGTAATCTAAGACCAAGGAAGAGCATGAAAAACATTTGAGACTAACTCTAGAGTTACTTAGACAACATCAGCTGTATGCCAAATTCAGCAAGTGTGAATTCTGGCTATTATCAGTGACCTTCATGGGTCATGTTGTGTCCGAATAGGGTGTGGACGTGGACCCCAGGAAGACCGAGGCTGTTAATAACTGGCCAAAACCTCTTACTCCCACAGATATTCGTAACTTCTTGGGATTTTGTGGTTACTACGCAGGTTCGTGGAGGGTTTTTCATCCATAGCTGCCCCACTGACAACTTTTGACTTAGAAGAAGGCCAAGTTTGAACAGACGAAGACTTGTGAAGAGAGTTTCCAGGAACTCAAGGACAGACTCACTTCACCCTCGGTGCTTACTTTGCCTATGTGTGGTGAGAATTACACTGTTTATTGCGATGAATCTAGGGTTGGTTTGGGCTGTGTTCTTTTGCAGGTGGTAAGGTGATAGCTTATGCGTCCAGACAGCTCAAGGTTTATGAGAAGAATTATCCCACTCATGACCTGGAGTTGAAAGCTGTGGTATTTCCATTGAAACTGTGGAGGCATTACTTGCATGGAGTGAACGTGGATGTGTTCACAGACCACAAGAGTCTCCAGTACGTATTCATGCAGAGTGAGTCAATTTTACGTCAACAGAGATGGTTGCAGCTGTTGAAGGACTATGATATGAATGTTCACTACAATCCAGGTAAGGCTAATGTTGTAGTTGATGCTTTTAGAAGGATGAGCATGGGAAGTACAACCACGTTGAGGATGGAAATAAAGAGTTGGTGGAAGATGTACACAGACTGGCCAGATTTTGTGTTAGTTTAGTTGACTCTACTAGTGGGGGTGTTTCAGTTCATCCTAGTTCTGAATCGATCTTTGTAGTTGATGTCAAGAAAGGTCAACATCTTGATCCTGTTTTTATGGAGTTAAAGAACTCAGTGCTGCTAAATATGAATGAGTCCTTTTCTTTAGGAGGTGGCAACATACTTAGGTACCAAGACAGGTTGTGTGTACCAAATGTGGGTGATTTGCGAACCAAGATCATTTCATAGGCCCATGGTTCCGGATATTCCATACATCCAGGTTTCACCAAGATATATCATAATCTTAAGAAGATCTATTAGTGGGATGGCATGAGGAAGGACATTGAGGAATATGTGGCCAAGTGTCCTAATTGTCAACAGTTTAAGGAAGAACATCTTAAGTCTGGCAGTCTTACTCAAATTATTGAGGTTTCGACTTGGAAATGAGAGGCCATTAATATGTACTTCGTGGTTGGTCTTCCGATGACTAGTAGACAACATGACTCCATATGGGTTATTGTGGACAGGATGACTAAGTCTGCTCACTTTATCCCTATGAAGTCTTCTTACAAAGCCGAGGATTATGCGAGACTCTACATTTATGAGATTGTGAGATGGCATGGGATTCCTTTGTCTATCATTTCTGATAGAGGAGCTCAATTCAATTCAGATTTCTGGAGGTCCTTCCAGAAGAGCTTAGGCACACAGGTGAAGCTTAGTACTGCATTTTATCCTCAGACTGATTGGCAGGCGGAGCGCACGATTAAGACATTGGAAGACATGTTGAGGGCGTGTGTGATTAACTTCAGGGATAGTCAGGACGACCATCTGCCTATGATAGAGTTCTCGTATAATAACAGCTATCACACCAGCATTGGGAAGGCACCATTTGAGGCACTGTATGGTAGGAGGTGTAGGTCTCCCATTGGTGGTTCGAGGTTCGAGAGTCATCCATTGTGGTCCAAATATCATTTATGAGGCCTTAGATATGGTCAGGTGATTAGGGACAGGTTGGCTACTGCTTACAGTCAGCAGAAGTCTTATTCAGAATTCAGAAAATAACCCATAGAGTTCGATGTTGGTGACCAGGTCTATTTTAAGATATAACCTATGAAAAGGGTGATGAGCTTTGGCAGGAAGGGGAAATTGAGTCCGAGGTGTGTTGGGCCATATGATATCCTACAGTATGTTAGTGAGGTGACCTATGAGTTGGCATTGTCTACGGAGCTAGCTTCATTTTATCCAGTTTTTCATGTCTCTATGTTAAAGAAGTCCCTAGGTGATCCAACATCGATTTTACCTGTTGAAGGTTTGGAGGTCGATGAAGACTTGTCCTATGAGGATGTTCCTGTTGAGATCTTAGACATACAGGTGAAGCGACTTAGAAACAAAGATATTTCCACGGTGAAGGTATTGTGGAGGAAAAATCTTGTTGAGGGTGTTACATGGGTTGCCGAGACCGATATGAGATCCCGCTATCCCCATTTTTTAAGTCCTTGAGGTTATTTTGCCTACTCTCAAGTTAAAGTTTCCTTATCTCTCCATTCTTCGTTGCTACTGCTTGACTGTGCATAGTGGTTATGATATGACTGACATTTTTCTTGATTATAATATGTGTCATTCGGGGACGAACGTTCCTAAGGGGGGGGGGTAATGTAACAACCCTAAAAATGTATATACTAAGTAATGCTTAACGTGTCTAGAATGCCTACGATTAGACCGGGTTCACACGGATCAATGCGCATAGAACCAGACCTCTGAACCTTTGCGACATCCAGGCCAACTAACTTGGGGAGTTAGTTGAGATATAAAAGGTTGGGTCCATCCATGTAGGGCACCTGAATATGAAGATTTACCCGGAAGAGTCTTTACCGAACTTAAAGAGGAGAAATCTTATGTTTGGAGTGTATAGGGGTAAAATGGTATTTTTCTAGGATAATGGTAGCATTGTAATTACCCTAAATATGTAATTAATTATTTAATTAATAAGGTGGAGGGGTATTTAGGGGAGAAAGGGCCGAAATTGCCCTTTAAGCAACATCTTGCTCCACCCGTGTTCGAACCTAGATGAGAGCAATGATTTAAATGGTTTTATTTAAATTGATAAATTAATGTAATCAATTAATATTTATTAGATTATTTAATAATAAGGAAAATCAGATTTTTTTAAAGGTTTGAGAGGTTCCTAGTTTGACTAAATCTTTACCTAAGCCTAAACAACCTTTCACGTTTAATTTTCTCTCTCGCGTCAATATCTCTCTTTATTTTCACGTTCTCTATGCCTAAACACAAAAACTTATCAGAAACTAAAAGTTCTTCACACTTGAAGAACATTAACGTTAAAAAATTATTCAAAACATAACCAAAAACGTTAGGCAAAAGGGATGGATTTTTCCATCGAAGATTTGTATTGAAGCTTTCAGACTTGGACGTGAGTTTTGAGGAGGTATTTGGGCAGAAAGTTCAAAGTTTGAACGTCAAAATAGGGTATATGTTATCTTACTCTATGTACCTTTCCCAAGAGACCCTTAGGACGCAGAGTTATCTATTCCAAAAACTAGGGTTGTTCCTCGTTGCATGTCCCTTTCACTAGCTCCCATTGATTCGTAGGCTTGATATGTTTGCTGGTAGAAATTAGGGATGTAATGTGTTTTCTTGATGATAATGTTCATGTATGTGTGTTTAGATTAATATGATTATTAAAGTATGTTTTTCCAAGACTATGTGATAAGTATGTGTGTAAAGTGTGTGTTGCCGTGGCTCTTGGACACGGATTGAAGCATGGAATGACATGTTTTATGCTTGTATTTCACGTGCAAGAATTTGTATAAATCATGATTTTCATTTGAAGTATAATGTAGCCGGCTAGAGTGAAAAACTATTAGCTAAATGATTTATGAAATTCCCAAAGAATTAACTCAAAAAATTGATGAAAAGAAGCTGAAAAATGTAACTCAAATTTCCAGCACCTTGTTAGTTAATTTCAGCCAAGTAAAGTTGTTTAATAAGCTTGGTAAAATGAAGAAAAATAAGTGAGGTCACTGAGGATCCAACCCATTACCTCACCATGTTAAAAATCATTGAAATAGTATGAGTTAAAAAGATTGTGGCATGTGGGATTCGAACTCGTTTAAACTTGACTAAAATTGAAAAGAAAAATAACCAAAAAAAAAAATTAAGAATGAGGTGTGTGGGGTTCGAACTCACAACCTCTATGTCAAACATAAGAGAGAATTAAAATAAAAATAAAAATTTAGGCATGTGGGATTCGAACCCACAACCACTCAGCAGAATAAAGGAAATTAAGGAAAAAAGAGGATGAGGTTATGGGGGTTCGTTCCCACACCCTCTTGGTCAAAACAAAAATTTGTTTAAGGTAACAGAAAAATGAAAGACAATGAGGTTGTGGAGGTTTGATCCCATATCCTCTTAGTCCCAAACGAACGAACACTAAAGAAAGAAATTAAGGAAAAATGAAAAGGAGGCGTTGGGGATCGATCTTGGGTCCCCAAGCCGTGTGGATCAAAGCAAAATAAATAAAAACGTAAGTGTTGTCCAATGAATTCGAAATCTTGTTCCCTTGACCAAATTCCATATTGATACATAAGTCATACGTGAATAAATAATCAAAATTAATGTTGCCTACATAGATCCAAATCGAGATCTTGGCATACTTACAAAATGCATAAGTCTTGTACCAAATAATCTAGGAAGATTTGAATAACTTAAACGAATTATGATTGAGGCCTCATGGATTCTATGCATATACCCATAAGTTTAGCATACGTGTAAAGTAAGTGAACCTAAGATGTATGAAATGAAATGATGAAACTTTAGAAGGGTCAAGTAAGAGTGTGAAACACACTAATGGTCCAAGTGCATTGACATATGATGAAATGAACATTCACGTAAAAAGGGGTGAGTAATTATGAAGAGGAAATATGCTAAAGCTAATGAATGTGGTGACAACATGATAAGAGGCTAATATGAAAGGTGGGAGCAATCTCAAATGAGCCTAAGTAAATGTTACCAAAACGTACTCACCTATGGGAGTGTAAAGCTAAACAAGAGGCCAGTCTCTATGAACTATGTAACATAAGTATTGAGATTAACGTATACTTAATACTAATGATAATATGACAAATCATCTATTGAGCTATGATGTCCTCATACTAGAATCCTGCTTCCATGACGTATGAGTTGAATGTAATGGAACTTTATTTAGAGCACCGACAGGCTAGCTATGAGCGGTGATGCCTTCTTTTAGGAAGGGATGATTTTCATGTAACTCTCATGAGATGAGACTGTCCGGATTGCCGGGCATAGGTATCCGTATATCTCCTAGTCTTTGAACCTATACTACGAATATAGGGATCTAGCATGGTTCAATTCCCTATGTACACTAGCATATTTTGGGTCAACTTGGCCGGTGATTCCACCTCTTTTTAATGGGGGGAAGACACTATATTTCATGATGCTCACATGATTTATGTTAGTTAAAGTTGAAGTTCCCAAATGAATGAATAAGGAAAGCCTCAAATGATGCATATAATGATATGAACGATACAAAAGGTGTTAGGATAGGATAATCAAGAGGTGAGATAGACTCAAGTAATGACACTAGGTTATTCTTGATCATAGCACATCAAACCCGACAAGAGTCTTAAACTACATCATAGGTATGACTAGTGTTTACACTAGTTTATGAATGAATGGATGAAGTACGTATGAGTGAAGTACGTATGAGTGAAGTACGTACGTATGAGTGAAGTACGTATGAATGAATGGATGAAGTACGTATGAGTGAGGTCCCATATGTTGAGCCCTTATTTGGGAAGTCTTAATATCAAGTCCATGATTCCAAGGTCTCATAGCATATGAACGAATGATATGAAATATGTTATGTGTTATATGCAATATGTTATGTGCTTTGTGTATGATGTTATGTGCTGTGCACAATATGATACGTATGATGATGCATGTTAGTCTCATGGCATGACTTTTCTAAACCATATTTGACAAGTCCCCTAACCTTTATAATTCAAATTTAGCAAGTCCCCTGACTTTCCTAATCCCAATTTGGCAAGTCCACTAACTTATCTTTCCATAAATCATGTTGTTAGGAAAGAGCTATTATTACTCATGCATATCCTTGATGTGTGCTTACATATACCTATGATTAGTACAAGTGTGTACTAGACCCATACGACTCTATATTTTTTGGTGAAGGCACATGTGGACGTTATAGCTTACAGATCGACTCTGAAGCTATCCGGATGTGGAGCATTCATCCAGACTTGGTATACCCTCATGCATTCGAGGACGCTTTCCTATTATATTCTAGCTTAACTATAGGATTGATCTAGTGGATTATGTTCCACTAGCATTTTTTTCCCATTTTATTTCAGACATTGTATTGGTGGCATTTTAGCTAGTATACACATAATGCAGTATTGAACTATTTCTTTCATTTGATGTTCTTAATGTTAGATGGTTGATGGTAAACGTATATGAATTTAAGTAGAATGACTTACATGCATGTTACAAAACAAAAACTTCAAATTTTTCACTAAATTAACTTAGATGAAGTAAGGATGACATATGTAGGATTGTCTACGACCTTTGAGAGGTCAACGATGCCAGTCTTATATGAAGTCTAGATTTCGATCGTCACAACCATTTAGGAACATTACCCCCCACTTGGGGTAAGCTTACTCAAATAATCATTACCTCATGCCCTTATCCACCAAGTTCAAAGAAAGTCAAGATCGAGTCTACATATTCCTCACATAAGAATGTTTGACATCATTGAAGGTTTCCACTCCTAATTCCATATAAAGGAGCCTAATAATCCAACCATAAAGATTTACTCTACAAGTACCATTTATTATCTATGTTTGTCGCCTAAAGGAACCCATGACAATAACGTTAGGTAATGCTACCCAACCAAATGAGGCCTCAACTACACCATTATACCAAGGGCAATTCCTTATCTCATCACATTCTACCACCAAGTAATAACAAGGTAAGTAGTTCCAGATTCAAGCTTACAAGTGTCATCACTTTTGGTGTAACCTTCCAAACAACCATTCCTAGGTACAAACTAAAAACTTCCTCAAATGGTCATACTTAAGGTCAATCTTAATATACAACTAACCACTTCAAAGTAGGTCAAAATCAATTCTCTCCTTCTCATTGAGAGTTAAGGGATACATATATCCCTTTAAGGCAACCTTAGGGTAATGCATAATCCCAACTTATGGAATAACACCCTTTGTTCCCTTCATAGAAGCAAGTCTATGCAAAATACTAATCCACACAACAACAAGTATAAAACATTACTCAATTAACAAGGAAACATCCATCTTTATCTATTTATCACCTTTACTTCCAAAACATTTCAAGCCTATACCATAACATGATTTTATCATCATACATAACCATAAAGCAACCCATTAATCCACCAGAGGACTCCATTCAACAATAACAACTCTTAGCAATATATAACCATATAATATCATAACCTCTCAACATATAACATCAATTCTCGTATGTCACCTATAGCCATGGATGGAATCACGACAAAACATTCTAAATTCACCTTCACATATACTCATCAAGTCATAACAACCATAGTATGCATCAAAACTCACATTTTCTCTCTCAATTCTTGAGACTTCATTCCATCGAAGAAGTCAAATTTAAAATACCACCGGACAAGGAAATATAAGAGGGAGTTCATATAGTGTTAAGCTCTATGGCATGACACAATAGTAGTGAAGAAAGTGACACTCTATCGTGCTATAGCCTCTAACTCATAGATGTGTCAAAACTCACCATCGATGAGCGAGACTCTACTAGATGTGGTAATATGATACTTTCAAACCTAAGGACTAATCCCAAAACCTTATGCTATGACACCAAGTTTGTAATGACTTGAGAGTAACTGTAGAAGTTACGACATGCTCAAATTGCCACACGGCGTCGTCGATGTCTCGATGGTTTGAGACAAGCGCTAGAATATCACTTATATATATATATATATATATATATATATATATATATATATATATATATATATATATATATATATATATATAATCATAAGTACATAGTCTAGACACAAAGTATTTTCTCTATCTTAGACTCACCAACATTAGAGTAGAATAGGGACACGTCCCTATACAACATAAATAATAGGCTAGACTATTATATAATTTGAATAATATCATTGACATAGGAAATCGCTTAATCTTAAGGATCCCTTTCTTGAACATTGGAAACATCTATGCCAAGCTCATCCCTCTTAGAAACATCCTCTAGCCGTAAACCTACACTTTGTGTAAAATGATGAAAAAGAATGGTATTAGTACAACAATGTACAAAGTATGATAACTGTGCAAAATCATGCATTTAAATAGGACATTTAGTTAGAAATCATACATCATGTATTTTTAGCAAAACATCATGAACATTGCTACAATAAGCACAATAAAGTTTACATACATCATATAGATATGGATATTAGTCATAACAATACTTGAAGTCATTTTATCACATTTAATACATTCAATAACGTACAACTTACACATAAGGACCATTACCTTGGAGAACCCCCAAGTCACACTAGTACAATGTACAAGTAGCATCCCATATTACTACTCATCCCAAGTGATTGTTAGACAATTAACATTTTTCCAATTATTTTTACTGTTTTTACTTATTTCAGTTTAGTGCTTTCTGTTTTCTAGCTAGACGTAATCAAGTTAGTTGCTCAAGTTTCTGAAGTTACTAGCCCCATTATGGCTGTTAGTGGCCCCTTTTATGGTAATTAGTGGCTCATGTTCTTTTTTATTTTTAATGTTTAGGTTTTTTCCTTGTATAAATTCAGACTATATGCAGATTAATATATATTTATGGAATTTCATAAATTCACACTATTTTTATTTTTTCAAATCAGTTTATTAAGTATTTTTGTTCTAAAACTGGCATCAGAGCCTCTAGTTGATCTTACAAGACAAAAAAAGTTTTAACCTACAACACAAATGACATCCAACAACCTACCTTTAAATCTACCATTCACTTTCCTTGATGAAAATTACCAAATCTGGTCCGTGAAAATGCAAGTTTTTTTGAAAGCCTATCAACTTTTGAAAACTATGACGAAAGATAAACCACTTGTTGCTCTACCAGCAAATCCTACCTTTGCTCAGAACGAATCCAACAATGAAGAGAAGACAAAGAAATCTAAATCCAAGTTGCTTATGCAGAATGCTATGGCTGATTCTGTGTTTTACAGAATCTGGCTTACACAACTGCAAAAGAGGCTTAGGATAGGTTGAAAGAAGAATATCAAGGCAGCGATAGAACACGTTAAATGCAAGTGTTGAACCTAAAAAGAGAGTTTGAGTCCTTGATTATGAAGGAGGATGAAATTATCAGTAAGTATGCTAATCGAATCTCCTTAATTGTTAATAAATTAGGCTTCTAGGTGAAGAATTTATACACAAATGAATTGTGGAGAAAGTTCTTGTGACTCGTCGTGAGAGGTTTGAATCTAAGATTTCCTCTCTTAAAGAATCCAAAGACTTGAGCAAACTTTAATCAGATGAACTAATGAGTGCTCTTCAAGCACAAGAGCAAAGGAGGACTATGAGACGGGAAAAGTTCAGTGAAGGATATTTCTCTGTACAAAAGCAAAAAGGAAAGCAACAATTGCACCAAAAGAATAAGGGCAATCATGATGGAGGAAACAATAGTGGAGACGTGAAGCAGAAGTTCCCTCCTTGCAAACATTGTCAAAGAAATAAACATCTTGAGAAGTATTGTTGGTGGAGATTCGATGCGATATGCGACAACTCTAAGCAGACGGGACACGTATCCAAGGTCTTTAAATCAAGAGCAAAGGCCTCTAGTTTTTTGCAACAACAAGTAGCAGAAGCTGCTGATGCCCATGAGGAACAACTCTTTGTAGTTTCATACTTTTCAATCAGTGAATCCTCTGATTCGTGGCTTCTTGAAAGTGGTTGCACACATCACTTGTTCAATTATGTTGAAATGTTCAAATTCCTTGATGATACTTACAAATCTAAAGTAAAAGTGGGAAATAGGGAGGCAGTAGAAGTCAAAGGCAGAGGTACAATGTCTATCTCAACAATATCATGTATCAAAACTATTCCTGATATTTTGTACACACCTGATATGAGTCAAAATTTATTGAGTGTTGGACAAATGCTTGAAAATAATTATACTCTGCCTTCTAAGAATCTTGAATGTGTTATTTCTGACCCTTCTAGAGTAGAGTTATTCTATATCCAGATGAGCAATTGAATGTTTTAAGTTGACTGGGAGAAAACAACTAAGAAGGCTTACACTATTACTTCACAAAAAAGTATAAACCTATGGCACAAACTCTTTGGTCACTTCAATTTGAGAAGCATTGCGGAGATGAAAAAAAAAAGATAGTGGAAAGTATGACTGAATTTCTTCCTAATGATAAGTTTGTGAAACTTGCTAATAGGGAAAGAAAAAAAATTTGTCATTTCAAGCAAATAAATATAGAGAGCTAACCAAAATCTTCAGCTCATTGATACGGATGTTTGTGGCCCAATTAAAACAACTTCGCTTAGTGGTAACAGATACTTTCTCCTCTTTATTAATGACTACACCAGAATATGTTGGTTTATTTGATAAGACTAAAGAGTTAAGTCTTTGATCTTCATAAACAATTTAACACTTTAGTAGAAAATCAATGTAATCTTAGTATTAAGGCTTTAAAGGTCAGACAATGGAGAAGAATATACTTCTTATAAATTTGTAGAGTTTTGTAATAGCACAGGTATTGAAAGACAATTGACATTGCCATACACTCCACAACAAAATGGCATGTCTGAAAAGAAGAACTGGACAATAATGGAGATGGCCAGATGTCTTTTTCTCGAAATAAAGATCCAAATTCAGTTTTCGGCTAAGGCTGTCAATACCTCTATAGATTTACTAAACAAATTACCTTCTAAGGACTTGTAGGACATGACTCCATATGAAGCTTGGTGTGGGAACAAACAATCAGTACATCATAATAGACTCTTTGGGTGAATATGTTATTATCGAGTTCCAGAAACAAAAATGAGTAAGCTGGACAACAAGGCTCATAAAGGCATATTTATGGGCTATAGTTCATCCAAAGGTTACAAGATTTTCTGTTTGAAATCTAAAAAACTAATTCTCAGCCTAGAACTGAAGTTTGATGAAGCAGCTGGTTGGGGAACTCGATCCTTAAAAGATGTCTATTAGTAGTGTAACTTGGTTATCTCTGAACCAACAAACTATACCAAAGCACAAGACTCTCAGGCTTGAAGGAGATCTATGCAAGAAGAAATAGACATGATCGAGAAGAACTGAACCTGGAATCTTGTTGACAGACCTAGAAATCGTAAGGTGATTGGTGTAAAATGGATTTTTAAGACAAAATTTAATCCTGATGGAACAATTTGCAAACATAAGGATATATTTCTGGTGAAGGGATACGCACAACAATATGGTGCGGATTACCGGGAAACATTTGCTCCTGTAGCAAGGTATGACACAATCAAGCTTACTCTTGCATTTGGATCTCATAGTTTCTCGAATATTCTTCAACTTGATGTCAAATCGGCTTTCTTGAATTGTTTGCTTGTTGAAGAGATCTATGTAGAGCAACCTGATGTTTTTCCCACTCCCATAAAAGAGAATCAAGTTTATCCCTTAACAAAGGCCTTGTATGGCCAAAAACAAGCCCCAAGGCCATGGTATGAGATGATGGGCAATCATCTCATCCAACTTGGCTTTAGTAGAAGTCAAACTGAAGCTACTTTGTATGTGAAAATCACTGCTGCAGGTGATTCCTTAATTGTCTCAATTTTTTATGTGGATGACATGTCTGTGACAAGAGGTAAAATTTGACTAATCCAAAGGTTCAAGGATTTAATGGAGAAAATATTTCAAATGACTGATCTTGGAGTCTTGAAGTACTTTCTCAGCATGGAAGTGTTGCAGTCAAATGAGGGAATTTTCATATGCCTGCAGAAATACATATTGGATATTCTAAACAGGTTCAAAATGCAATACTGCAAACATGTGAGTACACCAATATCTATTGGTGTGAAGCTTGGCAAGGATAAGGATTCCAAAAAAAGTGGACGATAGTATGTATAGAAGCTTAATTGGCAGTCTTCTATATCTAACCGCAAGCATGCCTTACATTATATATTTTTTTAGTTTGCTCTCTAGGTTAATGCTTTCGCCTAGAGACACACACCTCACAGCGGCTAAAAGAGTGTTAAGGTATATTAAAGAAACCAAAAAGATTGGAATTTTTTTCCAACATATGTCGAAGTAACTATGAACCTGATCAGGTACTCTGATAGTGATTGGGGTGGTAGAGTGGATGATTCAGAAGCACCTCTGGATATCTTTTCTATTTGAGGACAAGTTGTTTTAGTTGGAGCTCTAGAAAGCAAGAAACAACAGTTCAATCAACAACAGAAGCGGAGTACATAACTGTTGCATCTGTTGTGCATCAAGCTATCATGCTAAGGAATATAACGAAGGACTTAGGCCACGAAAAAACAAAATCTACAAAGATCATGTCTGACAAAACTTCAGCAGTTTCAATCTCAGAAAATCCAATGTTTCATGGTCGAACTAAGCATATGAAGATAATGAAGTGTTGTGTGTTCATTGTTCGTCTAAGAACCAGCTAGCCGACATTTTAACAAAGTCATTGCCAAAGGAAAGGTTTGAAGATTAAGGCAAAGAATTGGTTTTTGCCACAACAATGCCAAGGAGGAGTGTTAGACAATTAAAATTTTTCCAGGTTATTAATATTTTTGTTGGTACTTATTTCAGTTTAATGCTTGCTATTTTCTAGCTAGAGTTAGTCAACTTTAGTTTGCTCAACTTTCTGAACTTAGTGGCCTCATTATGGCTGTTAGTGGCCCCTTTTATGGTAGTTAGGGGAATATGTTATTATTTAGTTTTAATGTTTATGTTTTTTCCTTGTATAAATTCAGACTTTCTGCAGATTAATATACATAAGGAATTTCAGAAGTTCACTCTATTTTTATTTTTTCAAATCAGTTTGTTGAGTATATTTGTTCTCACAATGATCATAAGAAGTCACCCTAGACTTAGGCACATCATATTTAATAACATACCACACATGCATGTAAGCTTAGACATGAGACCAACATACTTCATTAATGGTCATATAAGAACTCTTTTATTTAGTAAGTCTTAGTCATAACTTATAAGTTCATATTATAGGTAACCCACCCTCATAACCCCTTCACAAGCTTGCTCGTGCAATGTACACGTGGAGTCCCATACCCCAAGTATACTAAGCAAACCCATTTAGAATTCATAAGTGTAATTCACATGTATACTTATAATTCTTGTCCTGACATAAGTAAGATCAACCTTGACATACACTCATATTTACATAAATAAACTATATTCTTAATTTCATAAAAGAACCTCATCATAACATCCGTTAGAGTCCCCTTGTGCAATGTATAAGTAAAGTGCATAGTACTTCTTGCACTAAGTAGTCTTTCAAGGAACCATGAAAATTACTCATAATCTTATCTTAGTTCATTTTTTAACGTTAGCAATGCTTAGTTGTAACCAACATAGACCACGTGAGATACATAGAATTCGGTGTGATTAGACCCCACACTGATGAAGGACGTTCTATTTGCCAAGGCAGAACATGTTTAATAGCTTTCTAGGTGAATCCACTAGCAATATCCTACGGGGGAACATAGTTTAAGGGATAGTGAGATTGATTCTAGATACTTGGCCTATTTCATTAGGGGTAAGGCTTCCATCTCATGAGTAATTCTCTTGAATTACCCGGGCTATTGCATTAGTGGGAGGGTTTTTTCCTCATTGTACATATCCATTCGTTGTGAGCTTAAAATTCCTTTTTATTATCTTTAAGCCTTTATTAACAACTAATTCATAAGTTTAGTCTTTAAATATATCCTCCCTCATACATCATAGCTGAAAAGTTTCTAGGATGAGAATCTACTTTCTTTATAGAACCTATATTATGTGAGAATGCACTTTCACATAATTTTTACATTCATACATTAATGTGTGTGTGCATACATGTGAAAAATATTATCACATAACACCTCTAGACAACACATATTCATAATTCATTAATAATATCCATTACATGAATAGTAATAGATAATGTAGTATATGAGAACTATACATTCACTTGGAACCATAAATCTACCCTATTCATAATTATGCATGAGAGTGTTGTGTACATATTGGTCATCATGATCACATAATGACAATAATATAGTATTGAGGAAGCCACCCTCTAAAGATCACACCACATGTACAAAATTCCTCAAGTCTCAAGTCATACACATGTAGAGTATTAAGGACTATAGACTACACACTCTCACATTACGTCACAGAAGACAAGAATATATTCATCATTAGAATAGAAAACTCCTAGTAAAATTAGATCACAAATTCATATAGGGATTTCATAGGTAGGGGTCATGATACAAGATTCAACGTCATTATCCATATAGACCAGACCTAACCCTAACATAATCATCCACATACATACACCATTACCCAGAAACCTAGATCATGCAACTAGTTTGGAAGATTACACATATAACTTCACATGACATCAATTCACTTAGAACATGATACTAGAATCAAGGATTACACCCATCAACTTCATAAACATGAAATCATCATATCAATTCATCTTGCATATAATGCCTTCAAGTCCATTATCACAACATATATAGATAGGCAAGAATGTAAACACCGCCACCGTAAGTGAACCATACCATACAATGTAAAATCCAATACTAAAGACTAGGAAATTAGATCAACTTACCCATACTCCAAGTCATAATAACCATGTACCAATAATCAATTATTCATAATCAATTTATATAAATGAATATAGAACCAAGCAATTTTTTACAATCTAATCATAATTCAATTATCATATATTCAAGATCATCATACCCACATTATAGGCCGATTTGCGAAATAGATGGATCATGAGTTCTTTCATAAATTCCTTAGGAAATCATCATAAAAACGTTGAATAATCATCAATTTACCAATGGAATTTTTTTGAAATTCATTTGACAATGAACCCATGACTAGATTGAAAGTTGGTAATTTTGATCATATGATCTATTTGAAAAACATTTGAAGGAACTCCTTAGATGAAAGATTAACTAAGGATAAAGGATTAACATACCTTATTATATGATAAGACCATGAAAAATTGGAGAAGAAACCATGAAAATCCAGCCTCTAGCTTGAACTTGAGATATGGTCTCCAATGGAGGTTTGAGAGAATTTGGAAGAGAGGAGAGTTTGGGGTTTTGATTTTTCTTATTGGGTGTTGGAGTTTTGACTTTGGAAAAGGGTTCAATAGGCATAAAAAACTGTTTATAATCGACTCCCAGAGTTACCAAAACACTCTCATACTTATTTGGACTTTTAGACATGTCAAACATGACTTTAAAACGATGTAACCAAATTAGAGAAGTGGTTGCGCGTCGCGGAGGCAGCCCCTTATATTGCCTCAAATTATTTTTGAGGCATTGAGTGTTGTGTTGGTTGCGTCATGCACAGGCAGACCAAGTGCAAGGCATGTGACGCCTGAGTGGCTCCTCTTCTCGCTCCTGCACGCTGCCTTGGGTAACTTCCTTGTCCAACGTTTCGGTCCTCCTCGGGGGGCCCTTAGATTTGTCCTCGGGGATTCGTACCCAAAATATTTTACCCTTAACATGTATATTAGGATACTAGGGTCACCTCTAGTGTTATAGACTCCAAAAAAAACATAAAAACAAGGCAAACATGCAATGACACAGTAGCATTCTTAAAGACTAACTTTCTAACGTCTTGGTCGTTGTTGGACGTTTGACCTCCAAACTTCTTAAAATTAATTATACAAACTTTAAAACACTTTATTAACATGTTATTAACCTTTTTAGACAAATGTGAGGCTCTAGCTACGTTATTTTATTTCGAATGTCTTGACACTTATTCCCTTCCCTTGTAACTTCATTTGGGTCATGTTCCTTTTTCTTTTAATAGAGTATGTGCTGCAAATTTCAGTGAAATGGCTCATTTATTTGTAGTTACCTTTGTTTGTCTCTGGGTTTTATTAGAAAAAAGAGGTTAAGTATAACATCATTGCCAACACAAAGACTCCAATCTTGAGGTTGCAATTTGTATTTAGGAACACATTGCTTGGCTTAAGATCACGATGTAAGACTCTTGCTGAGTGTACATATTTCAGTCCACATAATAGCTGATAATGAAGTATTAAAAAATTAACTCAAGTGTTATTCAATTGTTAGAACCCAGATAAGGTAACAATACCTTCCAGAATAATATAAGAAAGAAAGCAGTATATTAAAATATTTCAAGTGAAAGCTGAACCAACTTCTATGATTTCCTCCATGCTATTAAGAGAAAATACTGAATAAGAGTCAAGCTATATATGCCAGAATAAGTTCGGCAAACCAACAAGATTCATAACATTGTGAGGAGCGGAAGATATTGTTGTGACTGACCAACAAATTCATTCACGTCTTTCAAGAAAAAGCACGCTTAAATGAGATAAGTGTTAGCTAGATTTTTTACTACTTCCTCAGGTACAGTTTGAGATGCTATCTCTGTCTGGTTGTTTCCTACGATCAAAATCTTGTTGCGAGTGCATCAGGACAGTGGATTTAAGCGTATTACTAGTTGGACCAGATGACCGTGTTCTAGGGGGTGGTGTGGAAGGAGTTCTTACTGCAGCATCCATTGTACAGGTGTTGTTACATGACTTTGTTCAATTATACTTTCGATAATTATGTTGTAAATATTTGGTGCAGTGGTACTAGTTCATAGCGTTTTTCTTATGTTTTGTTTGTGACAGTCTCTTATTTCCCTTAGTATGCAGAATTGTCATAAAATGTCATCTTCTCTGATCTTAAGAAACTAAAGGCATGTGTGAATCAGATCTTAAAAAGGGTAAACACAGAAAACTAATAAATTACTCCAGAGATGTCATTAGTGTAGGAGTGAGGAATGTCGTATCATATAGCAAAATTACTCTGATCTTCTTATATATAAAGTAATTAACATTATTTTATGTTTTTTTGTAGCCAAGTGATGTGCGCAGCTAACAAATCCATTTCACCCATGGGATGGAGAAGATCATCTAGTGATATTATCTTACTAATAATCATTGAAGTTTATTGCAATTGTATTAAATAATACAGAAGTTCCTTTATTATTATGATTAGAGTGGATGTTGATTTCAAAGTTAGTTTTCCAGACTAATGAGAATAGTGATTCTGTTTAATGATTGAATAGATGTACTTAAAGTAATTTTTGAGTTATTGTACTAAATATGTATTTTGTGTTTGTTGATGCAGAATATGCATATACATTGCAAGTTGATGAGAAGAGTGACATCTATAGCTACAGGATCATGTTACTGGAAATTTTATCAGGCGAAAGGTCAGTGGAACCAGAATTTGGCATTGGAAATAGCATTGTTGACTGGGTTAAGTCTCAGATCAAGACTGAAAATGACATAAATGATGTGTTGGATAAAAATGTTGGCGCTTCATGTCTTTCAATGAGTGAGGAAATGATGTTTTTGCTGAGGGTGGCATTGTTGTGTACTGATCGTAACCCGGCTGACAGGCCATCTATGAGGGATATTCTATCTATGTTGCAAGAGTCTAAGCCCAAGAGGAAATTGCCTGGAACTGGTTGCGCGGGTGATAATGCAATCGTTGCTATTCCTTTGGCTCAAAACACTAATGTGGAGTGCTGATAATATTGGAGGAGATTTGGGGTTGATAATTGAGATAGATGTACTTAAAGTAATTTTTGATAATCGGGACGATTTTGGCTTTATTTTAGTTTCTTCATGGAGTTAATACCTCAGATGGTCAATCAACTCTGCACTCTTCTCTTAGAAAGTACTCAACTTTCAATTTTCACTCAAAAGTAACTCAACTATGCACTTCTTTCTCAGAAAGTCACTCAACTTTGAATTTTAACTCAAAAGTCACTCAACTATCCACTCTTTCCTCATAAAGTCACTCAATCTATTAAATTGTTTTTAATTAAAATTTATTGATATTAATTATTTATATAACAAATCAATTTTTTTAAAAAAAATACATTTAAACCATTTAGTGATCCACCCACCTAACAGACCCGTTAAAAATATGATATGACCCATTTTATTTTGTCTTTAATCCTAAATTATTCCCTCTCTTTATCCAATGCTCCTCTACATTTTCTTTTTTCATTCTCCATTGTTGGTGCCTCTCCTTCTTCCCCTTTTAGGTAGGTTTTAATTAGGGCATTTCGACTTCAAGCTCTATATTACATATAAAATTTGAATGGACTCTCCTAATCCACTATTTTGATTTAGGCATCTTCCATTATACTCCAAATTCAACTTGTGTGAAGATGGATTACGCTAATGAATAAAGGAGAACAACAACTAAATCTCAAATAAATGGCTCCAACTTATCTCCCCAGCCCTTGTTTAACGAAGAAAGGGACCACCACGCGGGGTAACTCTCGAGAAAACAAGGTGTGCTTAAATTTTTATATTTTAGTTATTTGTTGTTGAATGGGAACAACGAGTGAAGTTAGGGTTCTCTATCCATGTGGGTATTAGATTTTCTCATTAGATAAGGTTAGGATTTATTACTTTTAGCACCTTAGAATTTTATCTGCTTTATGATATTTATCTACACTGTTTAATCTGTGTTTTTATGAAACATAATCACAATCTGAACAATTTTTTAGCATAATGTTTGCTGAAGAAGTTCAGAGTGGTAGTGTTCTGAGTTTGAGGGATAAATTAATAGGGATTGTTCAAGATACTATGATTGGTGAGGTAGATGATAGTAATTTCGATGACCCTCATTATAACTTAGAGGAAGATGAAGAAGATTATCATGATGTTGTTGTTGAGCATAGTGGTACGAAGGCGAAAAGTAGACCCAAAAAGAATACTAATGGTAGAAGTGATGGTGTTGGTCCATCCACTACTGGAATTTTAATTCCACAAGTGCATCAGAATGGAGAATCAGATTATGACGATTCTGATGAATTATTGGAGGGGGGTATTGATTGAGAAGATAAGGTATAATACATAGAGTATAATGCAGAAAATGACAATCCTATTTTAGATGTAGGGAGGAAGTTTGCTAGCCTTGATCAGTTTAAGGAGGTTTGCATGAACTGGGGGATTAAACATTTGAGGCAAATATACTTCACCACCAATGATAAACAAAGATGTATTTGTAAATGCAAACATTCTGGGTGTCCATTCCATGTTTTTGCAAGTCCAATAAGTAAGTGTGATCCTACGATTCAAATCAAAATCTTGAACATAAATCATACAGGTCCTACCGTATCTGACATTTTCATATGACACCTCAATGGATAACAAGGAAATATATTAATATTTTTAGAGTTGATCAAACTTGGAATGTTAGTGGAATAATTGCAATGGTGCAAAAAGACTTTGGATACACTATAGAATATAGGAACTCTTGGAGAGCCAAACAATAAGCTTTAAAATGGGTTTATGGTGATGAGGGTGCACAACATGGAAAGTTGTTACAGTACGGGCTGATTTGTTAAACACAAATCCAGGCTCTAAATAGAAACTTGTAGAGATGAATGTAAATTCAAGGGATTTTATGTATGTCTTGCTCCTCTCAAGGAAGGTTTTAAGCCTGGGTGTAGGCCATTAATAAGCCTAGATGATTGTTGGCTTAAGGGTACATATGGATGCAATTTGTTAGCTTCTATTGCAATAGATCCTACGATGGCATCTTTCCTGTTGCATATGCTGTCATTAGTGATGTTGAAAGTAAGGAGACATGGAGTTGGTTTCTACGAATCTTGGATATGACTTAGAGATAACAAATAGTCACCACATTGCCTTCGTGTCTGACAGAGAAAAAGTCAGACATCCAAATTATTTCATTTTTCTAGTTTACTATTTTTTATTATGTATTTGCCAATTTAAAATTAATTTTACAGGGATTAAATGGAGCTGTTAAGGAACTATTTCCAGAAGCAGAACATACAAATTGTTAGACACATGTATCGAAATTTTAGGCAGAAACATAAAGGAAAGGCACTGAAGGATCTAGTATGGAATGAAGCAAGAGGAAGTAATGAGGTGAAATTTAAGATTTGTATGGAACGACTCGAGCAAGAAGACAAAGAGGCTAGAAAATGGTTTGATCATCCTGAAAGACATTTTAAGACATGGACAAGAGCATTGTTTAAGACACATAGTAGATGTTACATGCTCTTGAATAACCTTTGTTAATGTTTCTGTAGATACTTTTGCATTCTTGTATCTATTTAAAGTATCACACATACTTACCGATTATCTCATTATATTTTCATTTGTAGGTACATACTTAATGAAAGAGATAAATCAATTATATCTCTATTCGAAATATTAATGAATAAGCTTATGAAAAGGTTTTATAAGAAGAAGGAATGTATTAACAATTACCAAGGTATTATCTGTCCATAAATTGAAATTTTTTTTAATCAAATAAGACTTGAAGCAGTATTGTTTAGACCAAATATTTCTGGTGGACCAAGGGTGTCGTTTGAGGGTCCAAGAGGGCCATATATTGTGGATATGCGCAAAAAAAAGAGTTGTACATTTAGGAGATGGGATTTAACAGCACTGCCTTGTCCGCATTCTTTGGTTAGTATCCATGGAAATAGTGATAAAGTTGAAGACTATGTGAATGTGTACTAAAATCTTGAAACTTTCAAAAACATGTACTCATATTTCATTAACCCAACAAACCCCGAAGATCTTTGTCCAGATGTAATGAACGGTGGTGAGGTTCTTCCTCCTAAGATAGTAAAAAAGAAAAGAGGGAGAAATCCTAAATTAAGACGAAAGGAAGCTGAAGAATTAGAAAAACACAAACAAGCTCAAGCGCAAAGGAAAACTAAAAGAAGGTCAGCCAAAAAGTATGAAGAACCGGGTCCAATGAAATTATCGAAAAATGGCTCTGTTCATATAAAGTGCTCGATATGCAAAAAAGATGGACACAATGAAAGAGGATATTATAAGTATGTAAACATTGTTGTGCCTGAAGCAAGAAAACCTTTTGAAACTCAATACCTAGCGTCTGATTATATCTCGTCGGGATACTCTAACCAATTTAACCATTATATGTGGGATAATTGTCAATTGAATGTCGATTTCACAAATCAATCTATCATAACTAAGGTTGTGATTTCAATTTTAATTTTTTTATACTTCTTTAGATGTTTATCAGATTGCAGTTTTTAAATGTTAAAATTTTCAATTAGGAACCAAGGCAACAATAAACTGGTGTTGAATGCGTTCAAGATGAAATTGTTCGAGTCACAGACATTATAAATGTGAATGATGAAGGTGATGATTATGTACGAGGAGTTCAGTCTGCTCAAGATGAAGGTATTGATTGCGCACGAGGAGCTCGGTGTGCTCGAGAGAAGAGTGATGATTGTATGCAAGGAGCTCAGTGTGATCAAGAAGAAAGTACTGATTGTTTGCGAGGAGCTCAAGATGAAAGTGCTCAGGCAGGCTTATCAAAAAGAGGCAGACTTTACAAGAAAAATATTATGTATGATTATGTTTGTGAAGCATCAATGAAATGGTCTAGGAAGTGTTAATGACACTGTATATTAACTGTCTTATTTTGTTAAAACTTGTGGCCTTGTGACCTTGATTTATTAGTTATGATGTGCTAATATGACACTATATAAAATGTCTTATTTTGTTAAAATTTGTACTCATGTGACCTTAACTCATGAGTTAGCAAGTATAGATATGACACTGTATATAAAGTGTCTTATTTTGTTGCGATTGTGTGGCCTTCACTCATTTATTCTATATGTTATGTTATATGCATTATTTTTTTTATGCATTATATGACCTTACATACTGTCTCAAGCAAGCTTGTTCGATCTTCGTTCATTTGAATTTTTGAGGAAAACACTTCTTGTACTGACCCTGACCAGCCCTGTGTAGTAAGTATAATCAAATGTTAATATTCGTTGAAACTCCCATAGTAGCTTGCTCGATCTGCTGCTCGGATGACTGCCATTAAAAGGAAGGTTCTTATGGATGATATCATGGTTTTATACGGAGAGTATGCTCTGTCATATATTTTTGTTTATATTCATGCAAATGTGTCTTATGCTTTTACTAATTTAGATCACTAAGTCGGATGATTTATATTTAATTTCTTATTATCAAAATATAGAAGATTAAATCACATGAAAGGCATAAAAATGTATCTTGGGCTTTTAAAAATCTACTGCCGAGTATAGAGTTATAAATGAGATGACATATATTTCATAGTTCTTTCTCGTTGTCTTCTTTATCTTGCTACACACATTATTTGATTTTTGAAGTGTTTCATAGCAGTCAATGTCGCATCTTATTATCGTACTGATTTTTAAGGATCAAAGAAGTAATATATTTCATGAGTAGTTCAATGACTTTTTTCATATGGTGTCAGCTTATATTTGAATTTGTTTAAAGGTCCTTTAAGTGGTGAAGTCCCCTTTCAGTGCCATTTGCATTTCATTAATATGAATTGAAGCTCCTGAGGAGAATTAATTGAACTATGAAATAATCTACTAATGAGTTATGCATCCCATTAAAAGAAGGAAAAAGAAACTAAAAGTAAGTTGTATATGTAGATTATAGAAGATATATAGACTGCATTAAGGCTATCCTTTTCCTAGTCCTAGATATCACATATTAAATAGCCATTTCGATTACATTTTTCTCAACAAACAATTCGCGAGAGTTACCCGCATAGTGGTCCCTTTCTTTTGTTAAACAAGGGCTGGGGAGATGAGTTGGAGCCATTTATTTAAGATTCAGTTGGTATTCTCCTTGATTTAGTAGAGCACTCCATCTTCACAAGTCGAATTTTGAAGTATAATGGAAGATGCATGCCTAAATCAAAATAGAGGACGAGGAGAGTCCATTCATATTTCTACCTAATATAGATCTGGAAGTCAAGATGCCCAAATTAAAACCTAGTTAAAAGGGGAAGAAGAGGAGAGGCACCAACAATGGAGAATGTAAAATAGAAAATGTAGAGGAGCATAGGAGAATGAGAGGGAATAATTTAGGGTTAAAGACAAAATAAAACGGCTCATATCATATTTTTAATAGGTCCGGTTAGGTGGGTGGATCATTAAATGGTTTAAATGGTATTTTTTATTTTTAAAAAATTTTGGTTTGTTATGTATATAATTAATATCAACAAATTTTAGTTTAAAAAAATAATAATAGATTTAATGAATTTCTGAGGAAAGAGTGGATAGTTGAGTGACGTTTGAGTTAAAATTCAAAGTTGAGTGATATTCTGAGAAAGAAGTGCAAAGTTGAGTGACTTTTTAGTGAAAATTGAAAGTTGAGTGACTTTCTGAGATAAGAGTGCATAGTTGAGTGACCATACGAGGTATTAATTCTTTCTTCTTTTTGAATAATATGTTAATATTATTTGATTTTAGTACGTCATATGAATTAGAAGTTGATGTTCCATTATATTGATATTACATTTAAAACAATTTTTGAGTAACAATGTCCAAAAGTATATATATCAATAAAATATAAATAATATTGTATATCAATAATAATACAATATTTAACCCTACATATAAATACCTGAAAAATAAACATATTGTTGGGGTCGCTTATTACTTAATAAACATCCCCTGCTAAAAAAACATACCAGGGGTTTTTAACCTCCGCTAAATAAAGAAAGTGACCTCCGGTAATAAGTAACAACAGTTAGTTAAAAAACCACCCGAACGGGGTAGCGGCAGATAAGTTAGGTGAGAGTTTGTAAACCTTCGTGTGAACATGTAGCGGAGGTTATTGACCGTCACTAAATAAGATTGTAACCCCCGCTATCTAAGAATTTTTTTGTAGTGTGCTAGATAACTTTCGGTTCTGCAAGAGTGACAAAAAAGTCAAATTATGGAAAAGAGATTTGCAACCTCTTTGTCATGAAAGTGGAGCTCTTGATATCCATGAGGAAGAACTTACACGGACATAATTTTCAAAACTCTTGGCGTATTGTAACTTAGATCGGAATGTTTCTTCCAGTGAGAGTGAAAAGTTTTCCAGATGTGAAATTTTAATGGGTAAACCAAACGAAACACCCAAATGCCTTTGGTAGGGGTATGGTTTGATTGTGGTGACAACTCATGTCCTATGATTTTGATATTCCTCTTCTAACTATGTCTCTATTTGCTGCTAAGAGAATGTTTCACGCTATGCTACATCCCAGTTTATGTCGTCCGCATCTGTGATTTTTTTGAAAATTCATCCTTTTGGATTCTATCGACAAAGACTAAAATAAAATACATTAGTTTAAAATATAATTCATATAAAAAGAGAGTTCCTTTTCCCATTTTCATCCCTAATTGCTCTTCTTGAATATTTAGCGACGACTTCTTTCAGTTTGATAAAAAGCAAATAAACCTCGTATATCGTATTTTCAATGTAATTCTTCAACATACTCTTCTTTTGAAATTGAAGCAGTAAAATAGACAATGTGATATATTTATAGTTCTCTTGATGTTATGAATACGCAATGACCCTCTCGGTGTTTTGATATGCAAGGATTTCGACTAATTACATATTTATGAGAAACAAAAACGAATGAAAACCTAATGTAAGATAAATAAATTACACTAAAAAAACTAAAACTCTAAAAGAAACTACATCTTCTCGTGATACCACTCCTCGGCAGCAGTGCCATTTTGATGCTTCTTGTAATATCATGATCAAATATCCTAAGACTGAGTGTCTACGAATTGAAGCGTTATAGTAACCCAACCAAGGGTTAGGTCCTGTCTCAAGGGAGCGGCAGTGAAAATTGTAGCTAAACTAGAATTTCTTTTCTAGTTAGTATTAGTTTGAGAAATTATCGAATAAAAGCGAAGTGAATTTAATTTGTGACACCAAAGTGTCAAATTTCAAAAAAGGGGGGGGGGGGGTTTGTGACAAGTAGTAATAAGTAACAAAAATAACAAAAGGGAATCAAGTATTAGGAGAAGTTTTTGGGGTGTTACAGGGATATATGTTGATGTAAATAATTGGGTACAAACTTTCGATAGGAAATTTTTAAGATAATGATTACTAGGATAAGCTTTAGGTGAAAGTAAATCCCTCTCAGGCAACTTACCCCAAATTAAATGGGTTTCTCTCCGACAACCACTCCTCAAATGAAAACCAACATACACGTTACAAAAACCCTCTCTTTCAATGATGAGTGCTAGGATATGGGACTAAAGTTAACCCTCTCGGATTCAACATCATGTCTTTCCAATCCTTAGGCCATTAACCTAGCGGAATTGGTTTCGCTACCTTACTCGAGCAAGTAAAAAACACTTGGGTGATTTTATATTTGCAACTACAAACCCATTAACTTAAACCACAACCACAAGATGAAATCACCATTACAATGCATCTAACCTATAAGCAAGAAGGAACCAACAATAATATAAACATATATTTGCTAAATCACACCCAAAGAATAGAGGTTTGTAGTCACAAATCAAGCAATAAGCAAATATACCTAAAATGATAAAGAAATCAAATGGGTATGAGAAATAAAACCTTAATATGAAGAAAGGAAAAATATTTGAGAATACCCACTTCCAGTTTGAGGAAGAAGTGCTCCTTTTTTAAAGTAAACAAAACCCTCTCCAAAGTTAAGAGAAAAATAGTAATCTTAAGAGCTAAGTCACAAAATTAAAAATTGTGCCTCCATTTTCAGATTTTCTACTAAAATAATAATATAGTTTAGTATTTATAGACTTTAGTTTATGTGCTGGTGAATTAATTCGCGAGGTTAGTCGCTGACGCCGAGTGATTTGGCGATTAACCTTATTTATAGATCATCATCATTTAAGATTTTCCTTCATCGTCTATGCATTCTGGATCATTGGGCAAAATAATTATGTTTCACGGAACTACTCGGCGAAGCGCAGACTGCTCTTTGTCATTGCCTTTTTGGTCCACTTCTTTCAGGGTATTGCTTGGGGGAATAAAGGCGAAATACATTCTTTCAGTTGATAGCCAAGTATACTTGGCGATATTCATGTTCTCCTCTTTAGACCATTTCATCCTTTTGTTCTTGTGTTGCTTAGACTAAAACTTTAAATACCTGAATTTAAGAGTTTTATCAAATATTGAGATAGAATGAGCATTTTAGAACACTATTTTCATTAAAATAAATACCAAAATGAGTCCAATATGAGGAATTATCAAAAGTTAGTACCCTGAGAAGAATCTTCAATAACTTGAAAGGAGAAACAAGGTTAACTACGATCACTCCCTTCACTATGGATGACGATTTCATAATCCTCCCACATTAACGTCAAAAGTTGATGCAATGTGGATTGGACTGCTCAAACAACATGGATCAATGGTCTTCCTAGCAATAAGTTGTATCTTGTATACATACTCATCACTTGGAACTCAATGACAAATTATACGGGCCCAATTTGAATGCATAAGTCTACTTCCGCCATAGTCTCTCTTTGCGAACCATCAAATGCACTCACATTAATGCGAATTTGACAGATTTTCCCTACATCATAATTTGTATGAGTAAGAGTTGACAATAGAAATTTATTGTGTCTTCGTCCATTATCAATTAATACTCGAGCTACAAACTTGTCCCTACATTTGACACTTATATACAAGGAACAATTATGCATTACTCTTTCAGTTGGTAACTCATCTTCTCGAAAAAAATTTGCTAACTCCCAATGGCATGACTAACCATAGTGGCCATATTCTTACAACTTGTTCCCGTTTTTACATACGCTTTATCATGTACGTTCAACAATGCTTTTCGATGGTGCTCAAAACTCATTAATAAAGACCAAACAGAAATTTGAGTTAGAGTGTTCTCCAAATGCTTGACAATGGAGAACTCCTTAGGCTATATTCTTTGCCAAAAGTATTCTGCTTCACCTTTAGTGATCTGCCTTTTCTGGTTCTCCCTTTTTCGTGTCTCATGAGACAACTCTTCTGGAACATAGCATCTTCCAGAACATAGCATCATGTTTATGGTTTCTCCCCCATGATTTCGCAATGGGTTAAAGTTCACATTAGGGGCAGGGGCTTTGAGAGTGATGACTCTGTTATCGATTAAGTCTTGAATCTTATGTTTCATATTGATACATCTTTCTATATCATGTCCTGCCCCTCTACAATGATAGGCACATTGTTGATTCGTCTGAAAGAACTTTATTGTGGGATTTATTGTCTTTGCGTCTACTGGTTTGATAAATCACGTTGGTGTTAGAAGCTCAACGACTTGGGTACGTGTTTCTTCTAAAAGAGTGAAGGGAGGATTTCTTTCGCTTTTAGGGCGGGGTAGGTTTTTGGAATTTAGATTATTTTTTCCAGGATATCAGTAGACTGGTGCATTAGCTTGCTGATTTGGTAGTGTATTTTGGTGGACTGTTAGGGATGAAAAAAGAAATTTTGAAGTTCAAAATATTTTTCAAAATAAACTTCTTTTTTTGGGGCTGGGGCTGGTAAGGGGTGTGAGGCTGGGGCGTCGAGCGTTGGAGTGAAAATGTTTTTCTTTATACCAGACACACCTTAAAACATGCTCAATGTACTTTAAGAAATGTCAATACTAGTACATCATTTGCTTATTTTAAACTATTATTTATTAGTCAATATAAAATTAAACAAATAAAAACAATATAATCATAATTAACAAAAGAAATTTACATTTCAAATAGATATTTTTGGAGGCCATAGACTTCACATTTTCAATTATAGAGAAAAATAATTAATTTTTAAGAAGAACATAAAAAGGAAGAGAAGTTATAATATGTTTCATAATATCATGAATTTTGAGTGAATAATAGTTCGAACTTAACTCATTTGGCTAATCCATATTTTACCAAATATTTTTATGGGTTGAATATGGGTATAAACCAATATATTATCTAATAGAAAGTCATTCACCCAACCCATTAAATATGACCGGGTTACTAAAATATGGGCCTACTTGTGCGGCACTTGTTTTGTAGATAATGGAATAACAATAGGTAAAAGATTAGATGGCCAATGATCGAGATCCACACATATCACATTTCCACATAAATATTGTAAAACTCTATTTTGGACCTAGTCCTTCTTTGTATATTGTGTACTTTAACTTAGGTTGAAAGCCTAAGTTTAGGGTGGCTACTTCAGAAGTTACGTTGATAATGGCCTTGATCCTTACAAGGAAATCTGGCACCTTAACGCATGTAAAATCATAAGTTGTGGGTGTCTATTATGAAGGAAAACAAGAAAAAATGATAGAAGCATTCTCGAGATAATGACCATTACTTGTGAAATAATTGTCGAAGAGAGGGTTGAATATAAAGAGAAAAAAATAATGGGTGATGAAGTCAAAAATTGCGAAGTTGTTAAGGAAGTGTAAGTCACTATATATATAATTTTCCTACCCATCTCCTAGCCTACATTACAACCTGTTAAATTCGTACTTGATTCTATTCAAACATGCTTAATTAGTGGAGATGTACATAATTGAAAATCCTGTGGTTCTTTGTGCATTCACGTGAATTTTATTTGTGACTGTAAGATTCTTCTTGATATGAAGTCCTTAATTTATATTCAAACTTTTGAATTGAGTGTGAAGTATTTCTTTTTGTGAGGTAACTTTCTTGATGATAGATATGCGATTTTATTAGCTTTTTTATGAGAGTAGGTGAGGAAGCTTTAGTTTGATGAATTCAATGTCCTTCCTTCAAGTTAGGAGGTTTGAAATTTGTTGTTTATTTGGATGTCTTGCAATATTATTGAGAAGTATACTTGATGTTTTGAAATTTATACTAATCCTTATTGTTTGTATTAACCAATCTGATAACATTTCGATTATTTATATTTTGAAATGAGCTTTATTTTTTGTTCGAGGACAAATAAAAGTATAAGTGTGGGTTGTTGATGTTTGACCATAATAAATATTTTAAATCATTATTTTCCTCTTATTTGCTATTTTTATTTGTCTTTATTTAACATCAATTTTATGAACTATGCTAAATAGTATATTTTTTTGTAAAATTATATTGGTGAAAAAATAAAGAAGCTTGGACCTAAAAGGAATTAAACATTGAAGATTGATGTTAGACCTTGAGCTACCCCCGAGACAGGGGTACAGGACCTAGGACCACAAGTAATCCCAAGCTAACCCTGCTGGCATGATCATGAACATACTAATCATAATAAATTGATGTGGAAGCTAAATCAAAATAAATATGAAAATATCAGAAAATACCCATATACTCTAACTCAGATATTTTAAACTGATGAGTTAAATACTACGAACATATTAACTCAATGCTAAGCTGAAACTAAATAAGTCTGAAAATAGCCTCTAACAAACTAGAAATGTTGGGATAGATTCTAGCTAAGTATAGTAAAATAAAACTAAAGGGCTGAAATACTGAAAATAAACTAATGACTATTGTCCTAGGAGAATGAGGACTCACCAATGATTCTGATGAACTGACGATCAGAAATTTATCTAAGCGTGATATGGATACTGAGAACCTGAACCTACATAAAGAGAAGGCGTAGCTCACATATGTGTCATTACTTGAAAGTTACTGAGCCTGTAGGAAAGAGTTAAGCTGAAATAAACATAAGTGAACAAGCACAAAAGCAAGTATAATATTCTAAGCATGATATACTAAATTTTGAGCAAACTGGTTGCAATGACAAAATTTATAACATGCTGAGAATGAATGCTAACTTAACTGTAAATATGGTCAATGCAATAGAGTCTGACTGAACTGTGGAACCTACGAATAACCTATAATAAAAATACATGAGATAAATGTTGAGTCCGATTTATATGCCCCATCAAAAGGACCCAATATAACCTGCCGGAGGTATAGCATGCTGGGGTGATCATTACACTGATGCCCATAGATGGGACTTACTCGTCTAGTAATTCTGGGACTATTTGGGTGCGGTGAACCCTAGTCCAGCACGGTATTGTGGTACTTACAATGGATTAAGTGATTAACATATTATGAATGAATTTCTATAAATAAAGGATAGCTCAACCAAACATGCAAATTGAGCATACAACAATTAATCTAATAATGATGCATTAATAATTGAAGAATCTTTAACTGAAATAACTGAAATATTTGACCTAGCATGTGTAATAATTGAAGCATGTTTATCTGAAATTCATTCAATAAGCTGAGTAATAATATGGTTATCAGATTTTGAACATATAAATAACTAATTTATGGTAATCTACCGAAATTCTAAAAAACCTAAGTCTAATCATAATAAGGGAATGAAGATATGGCTGATATCTAGGGACCTATTAGGTAAAAGGAACCCTACTAATGAAATCCAACATACCTGGTGATGAAATCCACGGAGAAATTTTTAGATTTCGGGGCTGGAACTAGTGGAACCTTGCTGCATTCTTTAAGTAGGTTGCTTGACCTTTTTCTCCTCTCTTGATTCTAAATTTCTATGGGTTGACTAATTATTTTGATTTAGGTAAGTGTATTTATGTACTAGGCTCAAACAAACTAAAATATCATGATTTAGGGTTTAAACGACATATCTTAGGGGTTAGACTATCATAAAAAGGATCCAAAGGACCTTGAAATAATTTTTTGTCGGAGCAATCGGCGATTTGGACTGACGGTCCGTGGTTCAATCGATGGTCCGCCGTTTGACTTTGCTCGACAAGACTTCACCAAAATGGGAATAATTTTTTTACTCGAAGGTCGAATTTTAGAAAAATCGATGGCCTTGGAAAGATAATTCAATTATATATGATATCATAAGTCATAGGAAACCTAATTTATTTTGTGATAAGAATATTATGAACATTTGAAGTTAACCCAACAACATTTTCCCTCGGACATACTGGTAATCTTCACCTATGACCTACGGACAATTGATCGAACAATGGTCCGTGCTAGTCATCCGTAGTTCATGTCAGAGGCTGGGTACTAGGAGTCTTGATCCACAGACACAGACCATGGACCGTGGTGTGACCTACGGATCATAGGTCTTTCCATAGGTCGAGACTTAGCTAATTTTTCTGAGCTGTGTTTTGGGAGGGCTAGAAGTGGAACCACAGAACCATAGTACGGGCCGTAGATCAGACTAGAGTGTATATGGGGACCGTCGATTGCACTTGTAATTTTTCTTATAAGATAATTTATGGTCTGTTTTTTATACTGGGTGTTACATTATCTCCCCCTTGGGAACATTCATTCTCGAGTGAAGATTAAACTAGCTGAAATAGAGGGAGAAAGCTACATTCCCTACTACTAAACATTGAGACCTAAGTTTCTGACATAATTGAGTTCCAAGCACATGAAAATATGCTGAAAATGCAAGTACAAATTGAGGGAACATGATTAAGGATGAATTCAGGCATGAATGACTGAAAAATTGAAGAGGAACTATTACCTCAACCTTGTGTGGAAAAGAAAGGAAAGAGGTAAGGATATTTGGCTTTGATGGGTACTTCTGCTTCCCAAGTAACTCCCTCTATGAACTAAATTCTCCACAGAACCTTGACTGAAGCGACTTTTTTTTCTCAAACTTCTAACTTGATGGTCAAGAATATCAACTGTTACATCCTCATAACAAAGAATATCTTTCACTTCCTCACTCTCTATTGGCACTACCGAGGCTGGATCACCCACATACTTCTTCAAGAGAAAGATGTGGAAGACTTGATGCATTGCTGCTAGTTCTGCTAGCAACTATAACTTTTATTCCACCTTGACAACCCTTTGTAAGATCTTGTAAGGCCTACATATCTAGGATTTCTTCCCTTTCTTGAAAAATCCTATCACCCCATTCATGGGTGAAACTTTCAAGAAAACTCAATCATCAACTTGGAACTCTAGTTCCTTTCTCCTTACATCTGGATAAGATTTTTGACGACTCTAGGCTGTCTTAAAGTCTCTTATGAATTGCACTTTCTCCATTGCATAAAGTATTGAATCTGGACCTATCAAAGCTTCTTCACCTACTTCAAACCAACCAATAGGAGATCTACATCTACGTCCATAGAGTGCCTCATAAGATGCCATATGAATGTTGGAATTCTAGCTATTATTGTAGGTGAACTCAATAAGAGCAAGGTGATCATCCCAACTACCCTTGAAATATATCACACAAGCTCTCAATATATCCTCTAGGTTCTGAATGGTATGCCTTGCCTTTCTATCCGTCTGCAGATGAAATGCTTTGCTAAAGTTAACATGAGTACGAAGACCCTTCTAAAATGACTTATAGAAATTAGAGGTAAACTGAGGAAGTCTATCTCATATGATAGACAAAGGATCCCCATGCAACCTCATAATTTCATTAATGTAAAGCATGTCATAGTCCTCTATCGAATCTGTAGTCTTGACCGACAAAAAGCGAGAAGACTTAGTCATCCTGTCAACTCTCACCCAAATAGTGTTATGTTGTTTGCGAATTCGAGGTAACCCTATGATGAACATTATTTTGATAAATTCACACTTCCAAGTAGGAATGTTGTTCTCTTTAGTAATACTCCATGGTACCTAATGTTCTACATTGAGTTGCTGTCAATCGGGGCACTTACTCACAAAATCTTCGATATTTCTTTATGTCATTCCATCAATAGACTTCCCTCAAATTGCGGTACATCTTAGTGGAACCTGGATGAATACAATATATGGAGTTATGGACTTTAGCAAGAATATGCTTTCTCAACTAATCTACATCAAGAACAAACAATCTACCCTGGTAGCGATGTACACCATCACTTCATCGGGAGAAAACTTCCAATCTCTTATTACGACTGCACCCTTAAGTTCAAGAAATATTGAATCACTGTCTTGCTTTTCCTTAAACTCCACTATTAAAGAAAATTCTGCCCTATTATGAAATATTACACCACTTACTGATATGCTTTAAGTCAAACTCCCAAACGAGCATACCTATGAACATCCTTTACTAGTTCCTTCCTTTCTTCCTCAACATGGGCTACACTACCCCTAAATAATCTGATATAAACATATGCCACTACATTCACCTTACCAAGATGGTAATGCACACTCATATCATAATACATAATAAACTCTAGCCATCTCCTCTGACAAAGATTCAACTCTTTTTGGGTGAACACATATTGAAGGCTCTTATGGTAAGTGAACACATCTACATGAACACCATACAAGTAGTGTCTGCAAATCTTGAGTATAAACAACACTGTTGCAAGCTCGAGGTTGTGAGTTGGATAGCTCTTCTCATGCCCCTTAAGTTGTCTAAAGCATAAGCTATAACCTTATTACGCGGCATCAACAAATAAACTAGGCCAACTCTGGATGCATCACAATAGATAACATAACTATCTGAACCCTTTAGTAGAGTCAGACAAGAGCTATAGTTAATCTAGTTTTTAATTCTGCAAAACTTTTCTCACAATCATCTAACCATTGAAACTTGACCATCTTCTGAGTCAACCTAGTCAATGGTGAGGACATGAAAGAAAATCCTTCCACGAACCTACTATATAGACATAAGAAACTTCTAATATTTGTAGCAGAGGTAGGTCTTGGCAATTGTGTCACTCTGTCTATCTGCTGCGAATCCACTCGGATCCCCTCGCTATATATAATGTGACCAAGGCAAGCAACGGATTGCAACCAGAACTCCCATTTGCTAAACATAGTTAATAACTGGCGATTTTTGAGAGTCTACAGAAGAACTCTCAAATGACTCGCATGTTTTTCCTCATTCATAGAGTGAATGAGTATATCACCAATAAATACGATAATAAAGAAGTCCAAGTACTAGTACTGTTTGTACACTTTGTTTATCAAATCCATAAAAGCTACAGAAGCATTGGTTCGTTCAAACGACATAACACAAATTAATAATGACCATACCAAGTTTTATAGGTAGTTTTCAGAATGTTTGTATCTCTGACTCTATGTTGATGATAACCCAATCTGAGGTCTATCTTTGTGAAATGAATAGCACCCTGAAGTTAGTTAAACAGTTCATCAATCCTAGGGATGAGATACTTATTCTTGATTGTGACCTTTTTCAAATGTCTATAGTCAATGCACATTCTTACAGAACCATCTTTCGTCTTTATGAACAAGACTAGTGCACCCCATAGAGAAATACTAGTTTTGATTAAACCCTTATTTAGAAGGTATTTCAGTTGATCATTCCATTCCTTAATATCTGTTGGAGACATTATGAAAGGAGGAATTAAAATAGGTTGGGTATTTAAGAGGACATCAATTCAAAATTCTATTTCCCTTTCGGTAGGAACTCTGGGAAGATGTTCTGGAAACACTTCTATAAACTCACTAACTATTAGAATTGACTCAAGAGTTGGGGTTTCAGAGCTATAATCCTTAACCCAAACTAGCTGAAAGAGATAACCCTTAGACATCATCTTTCTAGCCTTAAGGTGTGAAATGAATCGACCCATAAACGCTAAGCTACTACCCTTCCACTCTAAGATTGGTTTATTCGGAAACTAAAAACGAACAATTCTACTTCTACAATCTACTCAGGGATTGAAGGAATGTAACCAATCCATGCCTAGAACGACATCAAAGTCTACCATTTCTAACTCTACAAGATATATTCAGGTGAATTTCTGAGAGACTGTGTCATGGAAATTTCTATATACCCGTTTAGCTATAAACAGGTCACCAACTGGAGTAGAGACTGAGAAAAGTTCTTAGAGAGTTTCTGGACTAACATTGAATTGGATTGCTATGTAAGGAGTTACAAAGGAAATAGTAACCCCTGTATCTAACAATGGATAAAAACCTAGGTCGAAGACTCGTAACATAACAATGTCTACATCAGGAGAACCTTCATGATTCTAGCGAGCTTGAAAAGCATAAAATCTATTTTGCCAGTGACCGCCACTTGTACCAGATGAGTTACCCTGTTTAGTTGGGCGACGTGCTGGTGCTGTTGAAGTTGTATACTGAGCTCTACCATTACCACCTCATTGACCCTTTCTATAAGGACAATCTCTCAACCTGTGACCATACTGACTGCACCCAAAGCATCCTTCCTTTCTTGCGATCCACTCGCCTGGATGGTTCTTACCACACTTAGGGCAAGTGGGGTAAGTCTTTGTTTAGAAACACTTCCCTGATACATAGATCCCGGAGCCCTAACCTTATGATCATACTTGTTCTTGGAGGATGGAACACTTGCTGATGACGGGGCTGGGGTCGAAGATTCAACAAATATTGCGAGTGATTTTCACCACTCGACTTCTTCTAAGAGTAGTCAAAGTTCCCAGTCTTAGCCTTCTTATTCTCCTTGGCTTGTTCTATAATCTTATCATCTTCAACATACTGAGCATGAGTCATAATCCTAGAGATGTTCATATCTCCCAATAACATAGCAATTTGGTACTCTTTTTCACCAAATATGACACTCCATACAAGAACTTATTCATCTGAGCCTTGGTGTCAACAACCATGTGAGGTGTATAGTTGAAGAGTTGGTTATAATTGAGCCCATACTCTTGGACTATTATGTTACCCTGCCTTAAGTTGATGAAGTCCTAGGCCTTTGCTTCTCTCAACTATATTGGGAAAAACATGTCGAAAAAAGGTCTCACTAAAGCAATCCCAAGTAATAAGAGCTGCATTTTTACCCCTATTTCCCTTCCACTAAGTTTAGTGTACCAGATATGAGCAACATCTTTCAGCTGGTATGATGCCAACTCAAACCGATCATTACATGTTACTTGCATCACCATAAAGATCTTCTAAATCTTACCTATGAAATTATTGGGATCTTCATTAGTATGCTATCCTAAGAGCGATTCATCCTAACAAAGTCACGGACCTTGCTATTTTTGATCCACCATTACCATTCACATGAGCTTGAACCCGTAAATTGTGCTGGTTGGCGACACTGTCAGCCAACATTTGAATGACATTACTAAATTCAACATTGGAGACTTCCTGATCTAGGAGTGGAGGAGCTATGTTCGCATTCCTGGCATTCGACATTCTTTTCATTAGCTTTACAAAGAGGCATGATATTAAACTTAGAACATCGAGTTAGAATGGAATAAGATCATATCTAATGCTTCATAAGAGTAATAAGAAAGTGATGTTTTTCCTAAAACACTTTATAGCCTCCCTTTGATTAGATGTGTGATACAACACACCCATGGAAAGGACACTACTTAGTGCTTATTTAAAGACATTCAATACACTTAAATCTAGTTCTCTAATACAAAGTTTTTAAGGACCCTAGCTACCCCCAATACGTGGACACATGACCTAGAACCACAAGTGATCCCAAGCAAACAGTGCTGGCATGATCATGAGCATACTAAAGATAATAAACTGATGCGGAAGCTAAATCATTATTAAAATGAATATATGGGGAAATACCCATGTACTATAAATGATATATTTTATATTGATGAGTTTAATACAAAGAACAAATTAACTCAATACTAGGTTGATACTAACTATGTCAGGAAATAGCCTATAACTGACTAGAAATGTCGGGATAGGCCCCAACTAAATATAGCAAAAACAAAAACTAAAGGACTAGATACTTAAAATAAACTCATCACTATTTTCCTCAAAGAATGTAGAATCACCAGTGATTCTGCTGAACTAGAGATCAGAAATCGATCTAAGCGTGATTTGGATGTAGAAAACCTGAACCTACATCACAAGAAGAGCACGTATGTGGCACTACTTGAAAGATACAAAGCATTTAGGATAGAGTAAAGCAGAAATAAATCTTAACTGAACAGGCAAAAAAGCAAGTATAATATACTAAACATGATATACTGATTTTTGAGCTAACTGGATGCAATGACTAAATTTATAACATGTTGAGACTGAATACTTACAAAACTTTAAATAAGGTTAGTGCAATAGAGTCTGACTGAACTGTGGAAGTTACTAATAACCAAAAATAAAACCACATGAATTAAATGTGAAGTACGATGTATAAGACTCATTGAAAGGACATAATATACCTGACAGAGGTATAAATGCATGCTGGCGTGATCACTAAATTGATGCCCACAAAGGGGACATACAACCTACTTGACTAGTAGTTCTAGGACTTTTTGGGTACGCTGAACCATAGTCCAACTCGACATTATGATACTCCTAATGTATTAATTGAAAAACATATTATGACTAAATTTTTGTAAATACTAGGTAACTCAAAACTTAACATGCAAACTGAGAATGCAACAATTAATCTGATAAATATGCATTAATAACTAACACATGAATATCTAAAGTATCAGAAATATCTGACCTAGCACGTGTAATTTAAGAATTAAAGAAATACATAGCTAGGGTTTTGAAATTCATGCAATAAACTTAGTAATAACATGGTATGGAACATATAACTAACTAATTCATGGTAATCTGTTTTAATTCTAGAAACCCTGAGTCGAATCATGATAAGGGAATATAGATCTGTTTGATATATAAGGACCCAATGGGGAAGAGGAACTCATTAGTGAAATACAAATGCCTAGTGATGAAATTCACGAAGAAATCTTTAGATTTCGGGGCTGGAGCAGATCGAACCTTGGTGCGTTCTTGAACTAGGGTTCTTGACCTTTTTCATATTTTTCTTTTAATTTTCTATGTTTTGATTAATAATTTTGACTTAAATATGTTTTACTTATGTTAGTAGGCTTAAACTGACTAATATCTCATGATTTACGGTTTAAACGACGTATCTTAAATTTAAACGAACTAAGAAAAGACTAAAAAGGCCCAGAAATATTTTTTGTTGAAGCAATTGATGACCTGGACTGACGGGCTCTCATTCAATCGATGGTCCGTCGTTTGAGTTTTCTCGACAGGACTTCATTAAAATGGGCATAACTTTTTACTTAAAAGTCGGATATTAGAAACTCTCATTGGCCTTGGAAAGATAATTCAAGTATCTATCATATCATACGTTATAGAACACCTAATTTATTTTGTGGTAAAAAATATGTCCATCTGAAGTTAACCAAACAACATTTTCCCCCTAACTAACTGCTAACCTTCACCTACGGTCAAACGCCAATCCATCCTACTCGACCATAGTTCATGTCGGAGGCTTGGTAATAGGAGTCTTAATCCATAGACACAGACCATGGACCCTGGTCGAACCTTCGGACCGCAGGTCTGTTTGTGGGTCAAGACTTAGACGATTTTTCTGAGTTGTGTTTTGGGATGACTACAGTGGTGAACCATGGACCCACAGTACAGACTTTAGAACAGATAATGGTCCGTAAATGATGACGTTGATTGCACCTGCAATTTTTCTTCAAATCTGATTTCTGATCTGTTTAGGTTTTATATTATCTCCCCCTTGGGAACATTCATCTTCGAATGAAGACTAAGCTAGTTAAAATAGAGGGAGAGAGCGGCAATCCCTACTACTAAACATTGATAACTGAGCTTCTGACTGAATTAAGTTCCAAGGACATGCAAATATGCTGAAAATTGCAACTGTAATTGCCTACTGCTGCCAAATGTAAGCAGGCAGAGGGATTTTTTTTTTTTTATAGTTGGTGAGAAGCAGTACAATGAAGCTTAGGCGACTTACACTATTTTACGCGTAAAACAAGGAAAATCCAATTTGATTATTTTATATTTCCTAATTTTTCTTGAACAAAATTGTTTTATTTGTGGTTTCTACATCTATAAACAGGGCATGAAAAATTATTCTTATGGGGAGATCATTTATAAGAGATACTTTTTGGGTACTTTTCTTCTTCTTATTAGGTTAGACATTATTAATAACTCTCAGTTTTGGTGTTTCTGGGAATCAACTTGCAACTTTAATAATTTGATTTCAGGGTTTCATTTTATAAGATTTTCACTTTAAAATTCAATTGAAGATTTCGGGTTTCATCTATTCTAATGGTAAGTTCATGATTCTTTGTTCTTAATTATGATTGTGAACTCTCAAGCATGAGTAACAAAATTCACAACTAGGGTTGTGGGAACCATTAATAATTAACAAAGTGTGAATAATAATTAAGTAATTGTGTAATAGTGTTTGTGCATGTACTCATAACTCTTTCGCTTAGTCTTTTTAAGGAATGCATGCGTTAGAACTCACCTTGTTGCTTCTTGCTGGACCAAGGAGGTAGTTAATGAAAGAAGAATTAACAACTAAGACATTGTGGATTCTATCTAATAGTCAAATGTCAATTTCAGCGAGGGTAAAAACTAAGTCATGTCTTATTAAGGAGTTAATGCGTTAGAAGTCGTCTTGTTTCTACTTGCTGGACCAAAGAGGTAGTTAATGAGAAAAGAATTAACAACACAGCTTTTGTGGATGCTATCTAATAGTCTTATGTCAATTTGAGCGAGGGTAAAAACTAAGTCATACATTGATGTGATTTCTAATCTAGGGTAAAGTTAAGGGTTAATTACACATACCCCTTTAGAGGGACCAAGGTGTGTGGTGAAATTCCATACATGGAGGACCAATCACTTGGGGATACCTACCTTACAAACATTGCATGTGAAAAAAATAGGAAACAATTACTATTATTAGGATTACTGCATTAAGAGTATGTGGGGAACACATATACCCTAGTTTCTTTCTCATATTGATAACTCAAAGTAGAATCTTGATTAGTGGTTACTTACTAAACAATTTTTTGTTTACTTACAACCCCCCCTTTAAGTTTCTTGTCGAGGAAATAGTTTGACTAAATGGATATAATCATGAGTTAAGTTTATATCTTATTTATATTCCTCGTGGGATCAACCCAAACCTATAAGTTGGGTTCTTTATTTGACAACAATCACTTATACTTTTGCAGGGAGGTGTAATTTGAGAGGATAAGATACTCAACTCCAGATAAAGCAACACTCAAGATGTAATATATGGAAAACTTTTAAAATAATAGATACAAACTCAATGTATAGAAGGATACATTAACAACTCGATTCGTAATCATAAGATATAATATAACTCCATGGGAGTTTCTCTAACGGAAAATCATTACTATGAGCTATGTGATGACACAATATCTCCACCACACTGCCAGAAGTGTTCTATTACTTGCTGGAATATAGAACACCTCAACTAAGTGGATCCAATAATGTATTTTAAAAGCATAAAGGAATCATCAGAAAAGTTTGACCCTTTATACCTAGTTGACTACATGGTTTATGAAGACTTGAGTTATCTGAATTCGTCCCCATGTCGGTGCTCAATACTAATCCCAAAAATATACTCAGCTCATATGTTTAAAAAAATAATGTTTCTATGGTTTGAGATTATTACTCAAAAACTAGCTTAGAATCTCTCTTGGAAATCAATGTTTCCTTTCTTTTTTAATGGTGACAACATTTTACTCTTGTAAATACTTAGTTCTCATACAATCTTTTGAAGAAATGAATTTCACTCTTACTCTTATTCAACTCAATTCTAAAGTCTTAAAACAAGTTTAAAAATATTATAAAAGACTACTCGAGATAAAGTTCTTGCCGAATTATGGACATAAATAACTCTATTTTCGGTTTTCATTAATCGTATATAGAACTCAATACTTGAGATTCAAAAAGTAAGAACTCATTACTCAAGACTCAACAATGAGAGCTCAAGAACATGAATAATTATACTCACTTCAAGAATACTTAACTCATAGGGTTTATGCCCAATTGTCGGCTGGACTAATTAACCCAAGGACTCTAAGATACTCTTAAGCTCAAGAATACTTGACTTATCTGTATCATGCGGAATTATGGGCCTTAAATACTCAACAGAAATACTTTATGTGTAACATTTAATAGTCCCATTTTTAAGAATATAATCTCGAAAATGTTAGGAACTCGATACTCAAGACTTAGAAGTTGAAGATACTACTCCTCTCAATTGTACTCATTTTTTCTGAATCCATGCAGAATATATGGACATGAACGACTCGACTTAAGGTCCTATGTAAAATATGGGACTTTATTATACAAATCTTCTTATTCTCATAATTACTTCCTTAAAGGCTACCTCAAATCGACATTTGATGTCAAAGGATTCAAATTGAACGCAAATACTTTCTTGGACTCTCCTTTTCATTCTCTCTTAAATGTGAATTATGAATTCAAGAGTGATTGTTTATGATATTAAGTATATTGGTGTATATGTAGAATCGTGAAACCATTCTCATCACTCTCATGCTTACTTACATGAGTCTAGAAACAAGTTGTTACAATTTTAATGAGACTCCTCAAATAGAATCAAAGAAATTTTCTAAAAATAAACTCTCCTGACTTACCACTTCATTCTAACTTGACTTTAAAATATTGATTTAAGTATTATGATACATGTTATGAATTAATTGTAGGTGTTTAGTAGTTGTTTAGAAATAAAAGGAAGTGAAGGTACACTTTAAAAGAACTCAAACAAACCAATCTACTACAAATTTTACGGGGCAGGCGACCCTAGACCATTGAGTGTCTCGGGGAATGAGCCCCTAAACTTCATTACATAATTTGGGGGAAATGGCATGACACTCTAGGCCTGAACCCAAAAAACTGACAAATATCTCTAATCTTTTTTTCATCCTAACTCACCTAGAATCAAACAGTATCTTCACCAAACTCTCATATTCAAATACTCAACATAAGTACACTCTAATATACTCAATAAATCGCTCAAAGCACTCACTTTCATCTCAAGAAATAATCAAAACCCCAATAAAAGAAGATTTAGAATGGACTTCAAGAACACTTATTACGAACTCATCAAGAACTCGGATCTTTCAACTTCTAGAATGAAATATATGCTAAAAATAACATGATCGATATGTGGCTGAACCCAACAAAAAACTATGTAAGATTAATTACATACCTCTTAGGGATGAGAATCATTACAAAAATCCACAAGAAAACTCAAGAATTTTGATTAATGCTTTGATAATCCCCTCTTTTCTCTTCTTTTGTCTTCTTGAATGCTTATCTAAAACCCTAGGAGTAAATTAGGAATACAAAACAGATCCTTACCATATTTGACCCTTAGAACCTTACTAAGATGAATTAAATTTATTGGGTAAAAACATACTAAAATATCCTTATTATTTTTGGGTGACTTTTCTTAATTGGACAACATTACTTTATAAGGGCATATCTCACTCATCTAAAGTAAAAAAATAGAAAAATCAGTGTATTTGGAAATAATATTCAAATACCTCTCATTTAATACCTTGTATCCACCATAAATAATCTTGTACTAAGAGTTATGGTTGTTTGAAGCTGACCAAAACTTAAAAGAACATAGGAATGATTTGAATGATTCTCTCTTAGTTCTTCTTGGATCTCAAGGTGCTACATATTGTGACCTTAATAGAGAAGAAATTTTAAATTTCTTGGTACAATTCTACTCACAACGATGGATGGTTTGAGTATTATTTTAAAATTTTCTTAGGGTGTTACAATATATCTCTCTTGGTATAAATAGTCCTTGAATGAAGGCTGGATTGGACATGGAATAGGGTTACTCTTATAACATCTACCATACAAACTAAAATTTGTTTGCAATACTATTCGAAACAAACTAATGTCTCTCATTTATCTATTTCTCATAGAAAAACCTCATCTTCTTCTCCCTTCTCATTAATAACCTTAGACGGAATAAACCACACCATCATTATCAAGATAATATCATTAACATTCCCTTTCAAATACTGTTCCATCAATAAAATGACCTCTCAAAAGATATCCCCTTACTCTTTGGAACTCATAGATATATTAATCTTAAACATGTTAGTTTATTTCTAATATTTTTATTTCCCCCTTAGGTGTATAGCTTACAATTGAAAGTTATGTACCTATTCCATCATCTCTATCAGATCTACATTTTCTTTTTGTAACACTCTGAAAGTCTATGACCTTAAATAGAGCCTCACATGTTGATATAAGGCTAGTAAAACTTCATAAGGCTTAAAATAATGTTAATAAACCAATTAGGAAGTGTTGAAGTCAAGCATCAATAAACGTCCATGACGTCCGTAAGCTAGTCTAATTTAATTAGTGAAACGTCCTTAGGTTTTGGGAAGGTTTAGAGGTGTTGTTTGAGGTCTAAAACTTGTAAAATGATTTTAAATAGGTTAAAACTAGTATATAGAGTGAATATGTCCAGGTACGACCCCCCAAGGGTCGCCCTAGTTGTCGACAAAAGGACCCAAACTTGTCTTGGCAAGTTACCTAGGAGGAAACCAAATTACACATAGGAGAAACAAGTCTGCATCGCGGACTTTGATAGACCTTGTTCAAATTTAAAGTCTACATCGCAGGCAGGATCTTACTCGGATGTCTCAAAAAAAATTTAGAAAATCTTCCGTGAGAAGCTCCACGTAGCGGACTTATTCACCGATTAAAATCTAAAATTTGGAATTCAAGTTTTACTTCATTAAAGGGTCAAATTAAGTGCTGGGTCTTATGGGTATTTCATGGGAGGTCTTTATTGATTTTAAATAATTTTTTCCTCAGATTCACTCACTCAAATAAAATCTCCAAATCAAAACCCAAAAGCTCTCACCGCTCTCTACTTTCTCTCTCTATTCAACCTCCTTTGAAGGAATAAAAAAGATTGATGAAGAAGACCAATTTCTCTAGGATTTCACTTGAATTTATTGGATAAATATTCATTAAGGTATGGGTTCTTTATTCTTTAGATTCATTTCTCCAAGAGGTCCTTTCAAAGTTGATTTTCAAATAACCCAATTCAACCGGGTTTTCCAATTGTAATGGGTTTTCTTCTAAACTGCAAATTGATAATCAGTTGTGATTTCCTATGACAAATTAAGTGTAGATTTTTTGTTAATTGATGTAATTTCATGTAGGTCATGTCCTTTCCCTAAATTCTCCAAATCTTTGATCATGTCAATGTATTGATGGGAATTGAAGAATGTAGTGATTGTTAGAATTGTTTTATCTATTCTAATTCATTCATCGGTTGGCTCGGGTACATCATAACTTCGAGTCGTCTTTACTAGTTGTGGTGAATTCTAAGCAACACATTGATCCATTATTAATAGATTTGAAGAATCAGTTCTTGGAAAGATTAATGAGTCATTCTTTCATGGGGGGATGGTGTACTTAGGTACCACGGGAGATTTTTGTGCCCAATGTCGATGATTTGAGAAACCGGATTCTTGAGGAAGCTCATGCAGCCCGTTACTCTATTGATCCGGGTTCTACTAAAATGTATCATGATCTTGGAGAAGCGTTTTGCTAGCATTGCTTAAAAAGGGGCATTGCGGAATTTGTTGCAAAGTGTCCCTATTGCCCATAAGTGAAATCCAAGCACCAAAAGTCGAGTGGTTTACCATAAGAAATCCAAGTTCCTACTTGTATGTGGGAAGATGTTAACATGGATTTCGTAGTAGGGCTTCCTCGGACTAGAGACAATACGATTCTTTATGGGTGGATGTGGATAGATTAACGAAGTACACTCATTTTATTCTCATTAACTCCACTTATTCGGCAGAAGATTATGTAAGAATCTAGATTGAAAAGATAGTGAATCTTCATGGGGTTCCTTTGTCCATCTTATCAGATAGAGGTCCTCAATTCACATCTAGGTTTTGGAGGTCATTTGAAAGAGGTTTGGGTACTCAAGCGAAGTTAAGCACCATTTTCATCCTCAAATGGATGCTCAAATAGAACGTACCATTTAAACTCTTGAAGATATACTTAGAGGTTGTATGATTGACTTCAAAGGTTGTTGGGATAAACAGTATCCTTTGTTGGAGTTCTCATATAATAATATTTACCTTCAACTATATATATGTCTCTTTTTGATGACTTGTATGGTAGGAGGTGTAGATATCCAATTGGATGGTTTGGAAAAGGCGAGTCTTCACTTCTTGGCCCCGACTTGATCTATAAGACCTTAGAGAAAGTTCATATCGTAAGGAACCGTTTGCAAACAGCATAGTCGGCAAAATTCTTATGCCGATCATAGGATAAGAAACCTTGAATTTGAAGAAGGTGATAAGGTGTATTTGAAAATTTCACCCATGAAAGGAGTGGTGAGATTTGGCAAGAAGGAGAAGTTGAGTCCTCGTTATGTGGGTCCTTATGAAATCTTGCAAAGGGTTGGCAAGGTTGCATATGAGTTAAAATTTCCTAGTGAAGTATCTTTGATTCATAATGTTTTCCATGTATCCATGCTTATGAAGTGCATTGGTAACCCCGAGTACATTTTTCCTATCGAAGGTCTTGGTGTGAAATAGAATCTCTCCTATGAGGAGGTTCCATTTGAAATCCTTGATTGTCAAGTGAAGAGATTGAGGAAAAAAGAGGTGGCCTCCATAAAAGTGCTATGGAAAAACCACCTAGTTGCACGAGCAACATGGGAGGTCGATCCGACATGAAGTCCCGTTATCTCATCTATTTGCTAATTAAGGTTAGTTGTTCATATTAATAATGAAAATAATGAATAAATTGATTTTTTTCTTGTTTTTTAGTATGTGCATATTTTGGTAAAGTTTAGTGTCAAAATGAGTTATCATAAAAGAGCCTTTTTGTGTTTACTTGCACTTATGTGAAATATATGTTTTGTCTTGTTGAGATTTTTAGTCTTTTGATGTTGTCTTTAGAAGAATAGTATGGTAACTCTTTAACATCATTTTGAGCTCATTTTGATGTTGAGAAGGTAGTTCCTAATAATGTATTATGAAATGTTAAGCTTTTATGTATGGTGACTTGAGTTGCTATGTGTAATGTTGTTGATGTGAGTTGAATGGAATTGTGAAGTACTCCTATTAGGTTTGACTCATAATATGCATGTTGGTGGTTGGGATGCTAGTTTTTAGTCTACTCCTTTTATCCAAAAGATTTTAGTGTCATTCGGGGATGAATTATCCTTGGGGGGGGGGGATAATGTAACACTCCGAAAGATTATGATCTTAACTAGAGTCTCACATGTTGATCTAAGGTTATTAATACTGTCATAAGGATTAAAATTATTTTAATAAACCATTTAGGAAGAGTTGGAGTCACGATATCAAGAAACGTCCATGACGTCCGGAAGCTAGTCTAGTTTAACTAGTGAAACGTCCTTAGGTTTCGGAAAGGTTTAGAGGTGTTGTATGAGGTTAAAAACTTGTAAAATGAATTTAAATAGGTAAAACATAGTATATAGAGTGAAAACATCCAGGTATGACCCCCAAGGATCGCCCTAGGGGTCCATGAAAGGACCCCAAACTTGGCTTGGTGAGCTTCCAAGGCAGCATCGAAATTACACATAGGAGAAACAAGTCGGCATAGAGGACTTGAATGGAACTTGTTCAAATTTCAAGTTTGCGTTGCGTTCATGTCACGGACTTCAGTGTCTCAAAAATTAATTTAGAAAATCCTGCAGGATCACCTCCGTGTCGCAGACTTTCCTAGCGAAAATCTAAAATTTGGAATTCAAGTTTTACTTCATTTAAAGGTAAACTTAAGTAAGGGGTATTTTGGGTATTTCATTGGAGGTCTATATATTGATTTTAAATTAGTTTTCCTCGCATTCACTTAATCAAATAAAATTTCCAAATCAAAACCCAAAAGCCCTCACCTCTCTATAGTTTCTCTCTCTATTCAACCTCCATTGAAGGAAGAAGAAAGCTTGAAGAAGAATACCAATTTCTCTAGGATTTCACTTGAATTTTGTTGATTAATCTTAATTAAGGTATGGGTTATTCACCCTTGGGATTCCTTTCCCCAAGAGGTGCTTTCAAAGTAGATTTCTAAATCACCTAATTCCATGGGGTTTTCCAATTCTAATGGGTTTTCATCTAGACATCAAATTGATGATTAATTGTGATTTTATATGACAAATTAAGTTTAGATTGTTCGTTAATCGATGGTAATTGAGGGAATTTTGAGTAAATATTGTATTTAACCCAAATACAATATTGATGGGAATTGAAGAATTGAAGAATGTAGTGATTGTTAGACTTGTTTATCTATTTTATTTCATTCATGTATTGCCTAGGGTCATGCATTGTTGGAATTGTATCTATTTCTTGAAGAATTAATGATGAACGCTATTTCCCCTAACCCTAGGTTATGAATTGAAGTTAATTGGATAGTGATTATGGCAATTGACCTAGTTCTTGTGTTAATTACTATTGGTTGATGTTACTACACCTATTATTGGATGTAATTGGTTGGTTGATGGTAACACCATGATGATGGCTATTTAAGGATATTAAGTGAGACTTTATTATCCTAACATTTACTTCAATTTTGATAGTTTGTGATTGATGATGTAGTTCAATTGATGCATGAATTGTGTTAGCCTAAGTATCTTTTGGTATGATTTTTAATTGAAATGTCGTGACTATGTGATTTTGATAATATTTTTAATATGAAATCATATAAAGGTTGGTTATGAAGCCCCTATGTGACTTTTAAGTTATGATGATGATGTTATGCTAATCTCACATATGTGGGTTGCCATGAAAGGATATACTCATGCAATTCCTAATGAGCTAATGACAATGATTATATAAGGGATTAGACCCTATGACCTAAATTAATCTATGATGATTAATAAAGTCTTAAAGTCATTCCAAAAGGGACTCTAGCTTAACACTGAGTGATCTTATAGATGAGGGGTTACACCTTCCCAAGGAGGAAAGGTAGGGTTGACCATGGTTCTCACGGGGTGGATAAGTTCATAGTAAAAAAAGATCATAGAGTGATGTTTCCATGACAGCCCCCAACCTCCATATATTATGTTGCCGCCATACAAATACTAGCTAGTCGATCCACCTAGATGTTATGTTCATGGTTGGTACTACTTACTCTGGTAGATCACCTTCCATCGGTGTAAGGTTTTACAACACTAGATTTCACAGTTAGCTCGTGTGGTCTATGTCGGTTAAAGAAAGTGTTCCCGAATGAAAAATGAAGTATGAAGTAAATACTAACTAGGGTGACTTAAGAGGTTTGACTTAGCTAGGTAGTTGTATGGGACACTACCTATGCCTTGCAATAGTTTGCCTTGAGGGATGCCTTAGGAAGTTGTTCATATGTTATTATTCTCTTATTAGGTGATACTATGTCCATGTTGACTTTACATGTTATTGATTCTATATGATGTTAGTTGCACTTATGAACATGTTCTTGGTATATATTGCTAAAGTATGAGGAAGGTTACTTTTGATGTTATGTTATGTGAAGTTCGGAATTGATTATAGTCCTTTTGTTTGGCTTACTTGAATAAGTAGGGTTATGGGGCTTTAATTGGTCATTGAACTTGTAGGGTAAATGATGGGTCATGGTTATCGGTCTTGATTATATTATGATGTTATGGTTTCTTATATATGTTGATTTTACTATACTTGGTGATGTTGGTCTTGTGTTATATATGGGCTACTTAAAAGTTATGTGTTCATTGATTTATATGGGTTATTGTATGTGCGTAAGGCATTTCAATGTAAATTAGCATGTTTTGAACAAATGTCCTCTTTAGCATGATTTCAATTGTTGTATGTCAATATACTCATACTTAGTACAAGTGTGTACTAACTCATGTGTTATGTTTACTACAGAATGTAGGGTCTCGACGTTGAGCTTATAGAAGGTGTTTAAAGGCTACTTGGATATTCTACAAGTGTTCGGTAGGTCCTCATCTTCCGAGGACGAAGCCATTATCAAGCTATTGATGTTGTTCTAGTTATAAGACTTCTAGTTATTTCCTTTAGACTTGTAGAAGGTTGTTATTTAAACCAATATGAGGCTCTTTGTTTTAATAATGTATGGGTTAAGCCCAAATCGTTGTATTAGTTTTAGATCAGTCTAATATGAGACATATTATAGACTTCCTGTTAGAATATGTTCCTATGCTATGTAGGTGAAATAAAAGTTGAAGCCTATGTAGTGATTCCTATTGGGAGGAGTCTAAGTAAACTCCCTATATATATCTTGTGTGTATGTGAGAGGACTATGTAAACCTCAATGTACAAGAAATTATAAAGATTATTTTTTTTGCATTTTTAACCTATGAATGTAATAATGTAATCTAAAAGGCTAGTCTTATCCCTCGATAAGGACCACGACGCCGATTACGTTTAGGGGGTGCTCCATGGATTTGACACTTTTACTCTAATACTTAGGAGAATAATATCTCTTGACTACCAAAGTATCTATAAGCTACCACTAAGACCTCTTTCTAAGGTGTTTCTCTTAACCTTTTCTAATTACATACCCTCTTGGTACACCTCTTAACACTCTACTCTTGTGACTTAGCCACACTTCACTACCCTAATAATGGTTTGGTCTCTCACTTCTAATACACATATTCATTTAAGCAAATATCTCAATTTCTCACCTACTATATGCTATGTCTTCAAGATGAAATCTCAAGACTAACATCATCACCCTCATGTTGCCATTCCGTTGGTTATGTTTGATGACACACATCTTAAATTCAAGATTAATGTTTATTACCAAATCCTAATATAAACATGATTGCTCACCTACTATACTATACCTTCTACTTGATCAGTTCCATAACCTTCTAAACATCATGAACCTCTCAAAATAATCATAAGACTATCTTAGATGTGTCACTTTATCAATACTGCATGCTTCCATTTAACACATATGCTTATCCTCCTCTAACACAATGACACATTTACATCAACTATATTCTTGTTAACAATAGAATCTAATTTATCTTGACTAGTAACTATTTCTCTTTCTTTAATCAGGAACTCTCTAGAACATTATTATTCCATTTTCTACTAATAAAGGAAATCATTACTTATAACAGACTGGGTACACAATTGAAATAACATAATTTTCCCCATAACTATCCCTTTTCTTAGATTATTGAACATCTACACACATTCCTCTAACTTAGGGCCCTTTGGCTACTAGTGCTTATGTTGTCCTAACTCATGTTACCCATTTCTTGTAAAAATACTACCCAAGCTCTAATCATACTTCCTAATAAGGATCTTAGTTGAAGCAATGCTTAAGGAAAATATTAAAACATGCTTTTATCTCAAACGCAATATTCATATAATTATGGTTGCTTTCATGTGAAATTCAATGCTTAACTAACTCATACATTTCTTTTAATCCCATTTCTAGTCTCATTAATTCATCATAATTTTTGCTTAGAGCAGCTCATTTATAAAGGACTGACTTTTCTATTCAACCACCTCTAGTCCAATGGGTAGTTCAATGATTTTGAGAAACGCAGGAGAATGAATAAATCTCTATGACATAGACCTATTGCGCAAAAAGGGAATAAAAGAAGGGAAATTTTTCTTCGATATGTGTAGTCCCTCGTATATAGAAGTTGGTCCCCCGCTACCATTTACAAACCCTATTGACACGACTTAATAGACACCATAGTAAACTTAAACTATGTGCTCTGATACCATGTTTGTTAGGACCTGAGTCTACACCGTGGATGTGGGGACACTCGAAAAACATTGCTGGTTCACTAGAGAACCCTCATCATGGCTTACACCAAGCGAAAAACTTTTTCCAGCATACAATGCTTAAAAATTTAATAAAATTTATGAAACTTAAATACAATCCTTAAACTCAAATGATTTACTCTAAATATAAATAAAAAATATACCTAGCCAACAATAGGCAAATTAAGTATTTAAAGAATTTAATAAGAAAATGAAACAAAATTCTCAAACTCTAATGTCTATCTATAAAGCCTCTATTGACAAAGATGGAAGTAGGAAAAAGAATCACGACATCCTAACAACTAATATAACTAAAGGTACAATGAAACGCTTCAGAGTAAAGGAGGCTCACCATAGCTAACTCAAACTGCATGCAGTATCAAGGAAGCACCTGTTGATGGACCCGAGTACTTGTATATGCATCATGAAATGATACATGCCAAATGGATCATTACAAGGAATGCACGATCATGTAAGTGGAATTCTAATGCTTAAGCATAAGCTTGAAATTGATAAAAAGGAAATATAATTACCACATCCTAACTCACTCAACTAAACTCAACTCAAGAATTGATACTCAACTCCAGCATATGATACTCAACTCAAAGGTATGGTAATTAACTCAAAGGTAAACCCAAAGTGTCATTACCCTAGATAACCCCTTAGTTATAACACGACGCACTACACCTCTAAGAGGTCTTATACAAGTCGTTAGCCTTTCATGAATATTAAGCATATGAAAGTAGCGGAAAATATAAAACTTTTCTTTAAGACTTAATAGTTTATAAAATGAGAGTAAGTTTGACTGTGTATCAAAAACCATCTATATAAAATTTACACTTTAACTTCATTTTACTACAACTTAGATACACGACCTTTACATAATCATAAAACATAAAAAAAGACATAAGAGGACATATTAGGTTCATCCTCGAAGCTATGAAGATTCCCCAAGTCTTCATTCCAAATCTCCTTAGACACCTATCTTCCAATCAACTCTCCAAACCCTACACTTCGTAAAAATATAGAAGAAGGGGTTAGCACAAAAGCACCAATCGTAGTGCACATATCATTTAGTACAAGACATAGTACACATATCATGTCTACAACATCATAGCAAGGCACCCACATGAGTAACTATAAGCTTCTACTTGTGCGATGCGTAGGTAGGGTCCATAGTCCTACCTATACTAAGAATCATTAGGCCACCATTATCATGCTTATCGTAAGTTCATACAAATAATAAGAAATCTAGTCATCATGCATATCGCATATCTTACTCATTCATAGACATCATGCATAAGAAGATATTAATCATAAACGTTAGCTCATATGAAGGAAAGACAACCATAAGCTAAATCTTTTAAAGCATGCATCATATTTATATAATACAACTTAGTTACTTGTGCATTGTACACATGAAGTCCAATACCCTGACATATACTAAGAAAACCCACCAAGAAGTCATAAGTATAATTCTCATGTGTAATCATAATTCATTACCTTTATCTTTTGGGAGATATTTCCATAACTGACATCGATCAGGTGACCTACATGGATTCGGTGTCCTACTCCCAAATCATTAAGAGAGTGTACTACTAGCCAAGGTAGGGATTCATACATAATATCTACGTGGATTCACTAGAATATAGACCTAAGGGGACACATAGGTATGGAACAATGAGATTTCTATCAGAAACCAAGACTTACCAATGCAGAATGCTTCAATCTCATCAGGAAACACATATCCTTGGGAACCCGTACTTACTAACATATAAGAAACCCATGTGGGAGGCCATACTTTCTAGACGTAAAAGCCTCCATCTCATTTTCATGTTCACTCAGTGCTAAGCTCAATTCCCTTTTTAAAGTATCTTTAAGCCTTTAATTAAGCCTTAGTTCATAAGAAATAAAATAGGGACTTTATCCCTCATATATCATTCATCTCAAGGGTTTCTAAGATGAGAATAGGCTTTCATCATAGACCCTACATTATGTGATAATGAACTTTCACATAATAACTTTCATTCATAACATACACTAGCTTAGAGTATAATTGATGAAACCTTTCAAGAGATTCACATTCATTACTTTGTCATTAGCTACATTCATGTGTGTACACATATGTGAGAAAACCTTTCACATAAACACCCTTATTCATAATATGGTCATACTTTGCGAGTCATATATTTTTCATGCATAATGACATGTAAAGGTGAATATGAGAATTAACCTTTCCATTGACACCATAAACATATCATATTCATAGTTTATACATGTGGGGTGTGTCCATACTTGTTCTAAAAATGGCGTAATATCATCAACATTATCATTATGAGTACTTACCTTCAATCGGCATCACAACACATTAATAACATTCCAAGTCATGTACAATTTACATATATTGCATTTAAGGGTCCTAGACCACACACCCAACATTCATCATATTAGACATGGATGCATTAATCATAAAAGTAGGTCACTCATAGCATGTATAGAATCACACTTCATGTAGGGGATTCTGTGAGTAGGGTCTTTTAACACTAACACTTCCTACAACTCAATAATTAGACCATACCATGATCATAACACATTGTTCATATTTATAACACATCATACATATCCATATTAGGGTTGTGGGGAAGAGGGACATCATATCAACACTACAATTTATACAAACTAGTATTACCCCCACCATAAGTGGATATAACCAACCAACCTATGACTACACAATAAGTAAATGCATCCACCACAAGTGGATCATCAATTCAAGAGAAGATTAGTTACCAATTGAAACCCTTCATTCTTTGCCTTTAATGACTATATTCAAGGTGTACCATAATTTCATCATATCCATACATAATATTGATAACAAAGCAATACAATGATTTATGTTACCAAATTACATAAGCTCTAATTATCATTCAATTCAAGTTAGGGTTTATGGTTAAGAAAAGCGGAATATCTATTGGGTCTTAAAAAATTGAATCAAAAACATAATAAATACTTAAATACATCTTTAAAAATACATATTAAATGAGAATTAATCAATTTTAGATCAAATAAATCATGTTCGAAACAGACCTACAAATTTGATGAAACCCTAGAATTTAGGGAAGTTTGAATACACATTTGAAAGAGCTTCTTGGTGAAACTAACAAAGAATAATCCCATACCTTATATTTATATTCCCAAAGAAATTCTTGTGAAAATATACCATATTCAAGTCCTTGATAAGCTCCATCCATGTTTTTCAATAAAGGTTTGAGAGAGAAACTTTTCTGTAGGGAAAATAAGTTAGGTCTTTTGATTTTTGGGTAACTTGAGAATAATGAGTTTTAATTGATTTAATATACTTAAAATAGCTTAAAACCTAAACTATCGTCCAATACTTAATTAGAACGTGTGGTAAATTTAACAATTCACCCCTCACTTGGCCGAACCCCTGGGAGAATTGCAGGTGCTATCGTACGAACACCACCTACGGACCGTAGGTGGTGTGACTGGGCATTATGCAGATCCATGGTTTGTGACTAATGCTCTTCAATTTGAGGGATAAGCTCCCACGACTAAGTGTGTATCCACGCCCCCACCTAAGGGGCATCAACCCAATAACGGTGCCTCAACTGTGATCGTAGGTCAAGCTGTGTTAACAGGTTTTTGACCAATGTTTGAGTTTTTCTCAAGGAGAATTAAGGTGGTCCTTGGGGAGTCGTACACTGAAGTTTAGAAACTAATCATGACAATATATATGTTAGGGTCACCTCCACTAGATTTAGACTACATACGACACACCGAAATAAGGAAAACAGACTAAACCACACTAGCACACAAAAACTAGTTTCCGGACATCTTGGTTGTTTCTTGATGTTTGACATCAAAACTCTTAACATAAAATATTAAAAGATATTTATCATTATTTAAACAAGTTATTAACTCATAAAACTTATGTGAAGCTCTAATTTGTCCTATTTCATTTTGGGGGTGTAACAAAAAGGTATACTCAGCGATACTCAAAACTACTCAAACTTACTCAACTTGGAAGTACTCAAAGATAAGATACCCAACACAATGATAAGGTTCTCAACTCACTAAAACATATCTCGACTCATGAAACTCAACTCTTGATACTCACCTTAAGATAAAGCAACAAAAAATATGCAATATACGGAAAACTTTTCAAACAGTAGATAGCAACTCAATGCATTGAAGGGATACAATAACAACTGAAATTGCATATGATAAAATATAATACAACTAGGTGGAAGTTTCTATAACAAAAAACCATCACTATAAGCTATGTGATGATACATCGTCTCACCTACGTTGCCAGAATTATCCGATAACTTGTTAAGATATATAACGTTTTAACTAAGTGCATCAACTAGTCAACGGTAAAATCTATAAGAATTATCTAAAAAGTATGACCCTTTCTACCCATGTTAGTTACATGGTTTATGGAGACATGAGTTATCTAAACTCTTTCTAATATTGATGCTCAATACTACTCAAAAAATATACTTATCTCATATATTTGAATTGAACGACATAATTCATGGTTTTTAATAACTGTAACTAGAACTCAATGCTGAAGATTCAATACTTGCTTCAACAATTATGGACACAGAGGGTTCATAAAGAATTATGTGAATGGACGAATCAACTCAAGGACTCAACTAAACATCTTTGCTCAAGACTACTCGACTTATAGGGTTCATACAGAAATATTGGCCTGAACTACTCAACCCATTGAATTTATGAGTAACATGTAATAGTACAATGATAAGTAATATACTCCCGTAAAGGTTAAACTCGATACACAAGATTTAGAAGTTGAAGATACTACTTTTCTCAATTATACTTAATTTATGGAGAACATGCATAATCTACGGGAATGAAATACTCAACTCAAGGGTCTATATAAGAATATGGAACTCGTGTATATGAATCTTCTCATTCTTATACTTAGTTCCTCAAAACTAACCTCAAATTGATAGTTTATTTCAAAGGATTCACAATAGAACTAAAACACTTTCTTGGACTCTACTCTTAAATCTCTCTTAAGCTTGAATTATTAATTGAAGAATTATTGTTCATGATATGAAGGATCTAGCTGATAATGTAGACTCACGAATACATTCTACTCACATTCATACGAATTTATTTGAGTCTTGAAACAAGTTATTAGGAGTTGTAGTCCTCAAAAAGACTCAAATGTACTTTCTCAAATGTTCGAAAAAACTCTTAACACTTACCTCCTAACTATACCTGGTATTGGATTATGGATTAAGGGTTATGATTCATGTAATGAATTATTTCTAGGTTTTTAGAAGTATTTTAGAGTATTTATAATCGAAAAGGATGGAAGGTATACTTTAAAAGAACTCAAACGGAGTAACCAACTTCAAACTGGGCAGGGAAAGAGACCCTAGCGCACGAGTGGTGTGGGGCATCAGCTCGAAAACTACAGAACATAATTTGGGGTGCACTAACTTTCGCAGCATGCCATGCCCCAACCTAGAACACCTGACGAATTCAATTCGTTATTTTCTCATCCTACCCCGCATAAAATTGAACATTTTCTTCTTCAATCACTTGGATCAGATTATTCGACATAAGTACACACTAATATACTAAATACATCCCTCAAAACACTCACTTGACTCTCAAAAATCAATAAAGCCCCAACAAAATAAGATTTTAAATGAACATCAAGAAAACTTGTCAAGAACTCATTAATTACTCTAATCTTTCAACTTCAAGAATGAAATTTGCGTCGAAAATAACCAGATTGGCATATGGTTGAACGAAATCAACACTAATTTCCTTATTTCTCTTTTCTCTCTTTTTGAACTCTCAACTACAACCCTAGGTATATATTAGTATTATATAATTTAACTGGATCATATTTGTCCCCTAAAACCTTACTAATAACAAATTAAATCAGATCGGGTAAGAAAAATACCAAAATACCCCTCACTATTTTTTGATAACTTTCCTTAATTGAACAACCTGACTTAAAAAGGTCATATCTCACTCATCAAAAGTAAAATCTTAGCAAACTTGGTGTCTTGGAAAAGATATATCAAAGAACATTCATTAAATAACTTGGAGGATACCTAAATAATGATATAATGAGAGTTATGGTCATTTATAGTTGACCCACAATATAAAAGAACTTAGGATGACTTGAATGATTTCACTTATGTTCTTGTATCTTAAAATGCTACATCTAGTGACTTGAAACTCAATAAATTTTGAATTAGTTTGTAAAATCCTACTCACAACAAAGGATTGTTCCTATCTTTGTTAAAGAAATTCAGGGGTGTTAAACCATCCTATGGAGATAATATTCATCCAAGGATCAAACTCTAACAAACGATAGGGACTTTGTTAAAATTACCAATATAACGAGAGCAAACCTCACAAAGATTGAAAAATCACATGGTTCCAGCACCAACGAAGGAGACCTAACTAAAGAAATACTCCTAAAAAGTAGTTAAACAGGTTATGATGAGATAAATTATTCTATGGCAGGTTATCATGGGATTTGTATCCTAAAGCTATTTATTATTCATTGTTTTGTTTATTGTATTAAATATAATAGGTAATGCATATTTTCTAAAAGAAGTTTTTCGCTTACAAAAACACCCTCAAGTTCTATAGATTCTTTTATGGAGCTATTCTTATATGCTATAGGCATTGCATTATTTTACTCAAAAAAATTTGGTGAAATAATATTTTATTGTCCACAAGAAATTAATTATTTTTACCCTTAGCCAAAATGCACATAAACTTTATATGTTCATGCTACATGCATATACAATATGATAAAGTCTTAATGTTTTCCACTTGATGGAAGATGTACTATTATCGAAATATGTTTACTCTTTGTATGTTCATTTTATATATTGGATTTCATTGCTATACAATCATAAATTGCATTTAGACAGGTATATAAGGATAAAACATACATCAAAATGACAAAAACTAGACAAAAACTCACCAAAAATTACATTAGAACAATAGTAAAAGAACTGACAAAAATGCATGAAAATAGCCTTCGCGTAACCAAACAGTAAAAACTTAATCTAAATAGAAAAAATTGGAATAAAACTGCACAAAAACAACAAAAACAGAAAATGAGATGCACTACTTAAAAGGATACAATAGTTATTTTTGTCATTAGAATTATATTATCATAGGATATGTTATCTTGTGATTTTTGTTCCAACAAGAGGCCGGATAATTTATTCCGGTACTATTTGTTAATAGTGAGATAAGTCATCCCATCTTGTGTAACCAAATAAGAGACTACGCGACACTAAACAATTAATCCCATGACTATTTTATCTTATCCACAATACAAAACAACCCCTAAAGCTCAGCGTCACCCTAGACTCATTCCAAGAATTTAATTGCACCGACTACCCAATAAGCAAGGGGAAACAGCTCCTAAGAGACAAATAAAAAATTCCTCAAAGAGGAAAGTCCAACCTAAACTAAGGATTGCCCGAATCTAAACTAGTGTAAGGAGTAAACGAGAATAAAAATATAAGAATATGGAAGATAATAGTAACTCTTAAAAAAATGACAAATAACGTTAAATAAATGGGAAACATTATCTAAGAAATCTTAATGTAAGAAATAGATCATAGTAACCTACTCCAAAGTAAAATACACACACTTCAAAACTACTAAACTTGAGCTCTCCTGTTTAAATCACCTCCTACCCCGCCATGCTCGATTTTTTCTTATTACAATGTCAATATGGAAATTTATACATAAAAGTTAAAATAGAGAAAGACCCAAAAATTGAGTGTAAATGAGAATGTGGGACCCACACTAGCAAACCATTAAATGTGAGATACCCTGAGGCTACCCAATTGATGTGACATGGGACGTAGGAGTACGTGTGACCCCAAGCTAACCTTGTTGGCATATCATAAGCATACTTAAAGATTTTTTGGAAATATATCATATTGTGCGGAATCTTACACATCACATAAAGAATATGATGGGGAATACCCACTCTAAATCTGGATACATAAAAATTGTGAGTTCACTAACAATTGAATAATCAAACTCAACTAAAAATTGAATCTAAACTATGTACGAATATAAGCATGTAAATAACTAGAGATGCTGAGACATGCCTTAGCTAACTCTAACAAAAAAAAAAACTTAGAGATTGAAAATAGAATGATAACATATCAATATCCTCGAGGAAAGAGGACTCACTGCTGATACTGCTGGATTAGAGACTTGTAACCCATCTACACGTGATTTAAATGTCGAAGACTTCAATCTACATCACTAGAAGATGTAGAACAAAGTATTGTTAATACATGAGTACTAAGCATGTACGATAGGATAAAGCTCTAAAATATTATACATATTTGAACAAAACAATGATATAATCTGAAAATAAAGAAAATAGTGAAATATACTAAAAACTAATTAATGCAATTAATAAGTACAAACATGCTGAAACTGAATACTAAACTATAAATTATAACATGTGCAATGCATTAGAATCTGACTGTGGGAGCTACTATTAGATGACATAAAACAATGAGAGTTATTCGAGGATTCCGAAGTATTACCCCATAAAAAGGACCCAATATACCTTTTAAAGGATATAAAGGCATGAATAGTGAGATCACTAATTATGTTGTCGCAGCGTGAACTCATCCTACGGGGCACATAGTTATGGCACTATGAGGGTGACTGAATCTTAATCCACTAAGTGTTAGGCATACTCCAAACTAATTATCTAAGTAATACATAATAACAACAAAAATTTAATGCCAAATACCTCAAATTACTGACATGCTACCTGAAAAATGCAACATTAATGTACTGATAATGAAACATTCTTAACTGAGGCATGTATATATAAATAAACTGACCTAGCAAATGTAAGTCACAAACAATATGAATCTACACTACTATGGTTTGAGTGTCATGCAAAGCACTAGGAAACCATTCCCTAAAAGCATAATAATTTAATTTGTATTAATCTGACAACTATATCACAACATAAATCTTAAATTTTAGAAATCCTAGGTTTAACATCATACGCAGAATAAAGAATTTATACTGACTTATAGGCACTCCCACATATTAGGTGAGAACTTCACGAAGAAATCATTTGATTTTGAGGCTGGAAATTAAGAATTTTTTTTACATTTTTGGAGACGGCCTGGTCGACTCTTTCTTCTTCTTTTCGTTCAACTTGATGATTTTTTAGAGAACCTTTGACTATGGAAGTTCTAATTAAGCTACTAGTTTAAGCGGACTAAAATGAAGTAGTTTAGGGCTTAAACTACGTAGTTTAGGGGTTTAACATATAGGAAATATTTAATGATCCCTAACTTAAAAGTTGTCGGGGAATACTAGAGGACTGCTAACAATCCGTCGACTTGCTTATGGTCCATCCTGAAAACCTTCGTTTGGCTCTCAGAGAGATGGAATATAGGGGTCTGAACCATGGCTTGGACCATACACCATAGTCCTACCTACAGTCAATAGGTCCTGGTGTGGGTGAACCTTAGATGAATTTTTTCTATGTCTTTGGGGAGGGCTTTAGGTGGTCAACCACTAACCCTACCTATAATTTGTGGTTCAGCCTACGGTCTATGGGTGGTTCCCATCAGTGGACTCTACAACTTTTGATTTCTGCAAATTTTGTACTTCTTGCATACGGAGTGTTACATTATGTACCCATTTGTAGAATTCATCCTCAAATGAAGACTAACTAGCTTAATATGGAGGGAAAAAGGAGCAATCCTTAACACTAAATATTGGAAACTGAAATATTAATGTACTAAGTTCCAAGGACATTCGAACATATCGAAAATGCAAGTACAAGTGAATGAACAGGATACTAAGATTGATCCTATGCATGAGTGTATTAAACAACTTGAGAGGAATTATTACCTGAAGCTAGAATGAAATCGGAAGGAAAGAGATGAGGATATGATACGCTCAAACTTACTTCTCAAATAAGAAGTAAAGCGGTCGTGTCAAGTAAATAACCCAACTAGTGAGGTTGGGATCGTTCCCACGAGGAAAATAGTCTAGACTTAACTTCAACCTGTTATTACTATTGTTTGGTCAATGACTTCCTTGGAAAGTAAAAACAATAAAGGGGGGTTTCTATTTCTAATTGAGTGAAAATAAATAACGAATTTGACAGAGACACTTAACAGCTTTTGAATGTTGGGTTTTAATCAATTAATCAAAGTAACTAGGGTTTACGTGTTCCACAGGTTCATAACTTGATAATTCCAACTATAACAATTTTTTCCTAGTATCTTGCATGCAATGTGATAAGTTATGTATTTCTAAATCCTTGGTCCGGCATCTAGAAAATCTCACTCCGTACCTTGGTCCGGCTATGTGTGTTGCTATCCTAACCCTTATCCTTACCTCATATTAAGCATCGTATTCGATATTTGACTAAGTTATTACCGCGTACCAATCAATACTAGCCTATTAGATTGTATACACTAAATCTATGTTAATAATTTTTTTCCTATTATCTACCTCCTTGGTCCGGCAAGTAGCAATAAGGCGAGTTCTAACGTTGGTCATCCGTTAAAAAGACTTTTAAGCGAAAGAATTATTAATATATGCAAGACACTAATCTAGAATTGTTATTTTAGTTTGGGTTTATTTCATTATTTGCCTATGGTTCCCACAACCCTAGTTATGGAGTTTAGTTACTCATAGCCATAAACACAATATTCAAATATATTAAATACGAATTCATGTACTTACTTCAATGAGAAAGAATAAAATCCACAGTTTGCTTGATTAATATCCAAAAATCACTTGCAAGAATCTCAAAATCCAACACTAATACACAAAGTCTAAAAATCTGATGTCTTATCTCATAGAGTCTAACTATCTGGTGTCTAACCTCAAAAATGAGGTTTTTCGAACTATTTATAAAAAAACAAAAACCTAATTAAACATGGATTCTAATTGCTGGAAATCTGCCAAAACGCGGCTGGGTTGACAGACCATGCGGCGGACCATCATGGTCACGACGGACCGTCATGGACTCCGTCGTCCCATACTTGTGCAATTTCTTCTGCTGCGTTCTACATTCCCCTCGAGGGCAAGTATGATGGACCGTCATAGGCACAACAATCCGTCGAGGGTCTCGTTCCAAAACACTTCAACTCTTGGAATCTGGGTACAGGGATCACTTCTCTGAACTTCACGACGAACCTGCAGGACGGACCGTCATAGCCACGACGGACCGTCAGAAGCTTCGTAATCCCACACTTTGTCAGACTTCCCCATCTTCCTTCAGCAGCTGCACTACGCTGCCACCTACGGACCGTCACAAGCACGACGGACCGTCATAAGCTCCGTAGGTGGTCTCTTCTGCAATTTTTCGCTCAAAATCTCCGCATTCAGCTTTGGACAGATTTCCTGCAAAACAAAGAGAAACTTATATAAAAATTAGCACAAAAAGGCTTTTGGACACACTAAACTTAAGGAAAAAGTATTAATAATACCGTGAAACCACGGTATATCAACACCCTCAACTTAAATTCGTTGTTTGTCCTCAAGCAACGCACTATGACTCACTACACAATCTTTGTACAATAGTATCCATGTTTTATCCTTTGCAATCATTTGTCTATCAATCCCGATTAATCTCATCACATCTATGCATGCTATCACTGTTAGGCTTGAATTTTGTGGGATCAGAACATGACATAGACTCACCACGCACTAACACCTATCCTCTTCAATTTCTCACCGATGTGCTAACAATTCCGGTATTGTAACTAGTGTCCTCACATTAAAACAAAATCCTCCTTTTTCACACAATGATTTCAGTTTGAGTGTAAGGATTACTTTTAAACACTCACTCTCAGAACAAAGTCACAGTAATTCATACCTTTTGCCATAAGCTTGCCCTTATTTTCACTACCTTAAGTTCTCTATACAACCCTTAGGATCACGATAGGACTTTTTAGCTAGTAACATAGGCTCGGGGTCAGGTAAGGTATATTTTAGTATACTTTAGTGACTTTTTGCCCTCCTTGACATATCGGATAAACCTTCCACTGTCTCTCATTTCATCTTGCGCAGTTTCTCATATTCTTTCACCTTGCTATTTTCTCTTCTTTCTTCATTTGTGTAAGTGACTCTCTTATTTTCTTGCTTGTATTTCTTGTGTATTTTTCTTTTCCTTGACTTTTATTTTAATCTAATTCTTGAGTCACTTTACTTTTGTTCTTTCTCTCTCTTCGTTCTTTCAACCCCACTTTCCAGAGCATTCCTCATAGTAGCCACCCTCAACTCATGGCTTTGCCATGAGTCAAGGTACACAATACCCAAAGTCGGGTCAAGGCCATAACGAAGGCTGTTTATGCATTAGCCATCCTCAACTTATGCTTTTAGCATAAGCTGAGGTGCACATGTCCAAGGAGGGACCATGGCCAACACATTGTTCCCAGAAAAGATCAGTTGGGGTGAAAAAGAAAGGTCAAATTTTAAGCTCAGATTATTTGGATCAAAAAATGATAAATTTCATTTGGTTTCTTTTCTTTAAGCTAGAAATGGGCTATATTGAATTAGGGCCTATGATCCTTTCCTAATTGTCTATTACAGCTTACTTTTAGCAGGACTAACCAGGCAAGTTCTAGCTCAGTACCAATAGTGGACTATTCAAATTTCCTCACACTCACTTGACATCTCATCACTATACAAGATTATCAGACACCTAGTTCGAATTTAAGACTTAGGGTAATGCAATGGTGTAACTCTGTTTCATGCTTAGAGCCACAAAATTATCAGTTACTATGCCTAGTCATGCATTATTTTCCAGTTTATCAGGATATCATTTTAGCCATTATGCTTCAGACTTAACTATGTACAAAAGATATAAACATGCCGGTTCAACAGAAAAAGTAATCAGTCTTTTGGGGAAAAAGAACACAGGCAAGAAAACCCCAAAAGAGGATAGTGAATTGGGCTACTCAGATTTCACCCTAACACTCACTATCCATTTATCCCACCCCAACAAAAAGGCATGCAATTTTCCCCAATGCATAAAAATCTAAATACAAGAGTGGTAGGTGAAGCAAACTTGTGGCGCAAAGCGCCATCGATCAGCAAGATGGTGGGTCCGGTTCCCCGGAACCCACGTCCTCTGCAATATGGACACCCTCAGTGGTGTCTTCAGAAAAATCTGCACCATCAGTAGTGCCTCCTGCTATCTCCAAAGTGCGGGAGCTAGACGCCCCAGCCACTAACTCATATACTCTCATGCGGTTCGCCTCCTCCTCAGCAAGGGAGGCTCTCCGCGCAGCCTCCATCTCTCGGCGCTCCTTCATCCTTGCTCGCTCCTCGTCCTCTGCTCGACCCCGACGCCTCTTGGCACTCTCTCGAGGGGGAGGTGGTGGAATTTCTGAAGTAGCAAAAAGGGCTGCCAACACGGTGTCCTCAGCAGGCTTGACAGAAGGGGCCTCAGGCTGCGGCACCCTAGCCTCTAAGATCGTGTCGACGTCTGCACGAACACTATCGACTGCAGCCTGAAGAGTCGACACATCCACCAGAGGGTCTGGTCGGGCTAGCACTCTCAAGTCAAAGGCGTCCAGACGCTGGTTAACCTCAGCGATCTTCCGCTCTGTAAACTGCATCATCTTCCTCTGTAGACGCTCTTCGGACTCAGTAATCGACCTCTGCATCCACGGCTGGATATGATGCAGAAGAGTGGCCATTTGTGCCTCTAGTTTTTGGACCCTTGAAAGCGGGACCAGTGTCGGTAGAGGGGCTGTGCGAGAGAATATCGGGGCTGTGCTACTACCCAGGATAGACTCGACCGGGGTAGTGTCAGTGGACGCCTGTGTAGCTGTGCAGGCCTGGGCTACCGTATAAGAAAGATCATCAGCAAGTGGGGGCAGCTCTGGACGGGGCCCTCTGCGTGGAGCCAACTCATTGTCCTCGTCTCTGATGAGGCAGATGTCTACAGTGCCTTGCGGGGTCTTAAGCTGATCTACGTGCCATATGGGCACACCTGCGGACCTGCAAAGGGCAAAGATCATGCACGGAAAAGGGTAGGTAGTAGTGACCTTGAATGCCCTCTCGTGCATGATTGCCTGGAGAAGCCATGCGAAGTCCACCTCGAATCTGGGTATCATCGCCGCCATCAACACTGCTCGATCCCAGGTAACTATGTTAGCAACACCTGTGGGGGAAAGGCAGTAACGGACAAGCAGCCACAGGAACTTTGCTGTGAATGTGAGGTTGGCCTTCTTGATTTCCCCCTTCGGCTCAGTCACCCAATCGGCACCCTCTCCATCTACTGACAGGTGCAGGGCCATCCACCACTTGGTGGTCTCTCTCAGTGCTGGCTCACGCAAGAAATGTCATTCCTTTACTATCTGCCAGCGGTAGTCAAACTCGGCAGTAATAGGGGTCCGAGTAGCATCTGCACTCTCGCCGTATAGAAACCGGCGGATGGGTGGCAGGGAAATGTCAACCTGCGCACCACAGACTGGAACCTGCTCTAGTAGGGCCTATTTAGCAGGGGCATCCCGCCTATCGATCTGTGATCGGAGAGTCGCTATGTAGGATGCGTAGAACTCTCGGACCATTTCCTCGTTGTATCATCCCAACGGACGTGCTGTCCACTCTAAGCGATGCCTGGTGAAGAGGTTTTGGATCTCCGACATTGTTGGTAGACTCCCTGTAAGTACCCTCCGCTCCAAGGTGAGTGTTCGAGTCATCACTCCATTATCAGTCAGGAACTTGGCATCGGAGTAGACTTGAAACTGCCCGTCGACACACCACCGGTTGGGCTGGTCAGTGGCTGGAGTGGGGACCTGAGTTGGTGAGCCGGCTGTAGAGTCTGAACTGTCAGCCTCATCAGACGAGGCCGACGCTGCAGCAGTGGTGGGGGCAGGAACCTCAGCAGAGTTAGAGGCTTTCTTGGACCAGGATACTCCCAAGGAGCCAGACGCTCCTTCCTTATTTGTGGCTGACCCAGAGGGTGTGCCGGTCAGTGTGCGCTCCTCATCAGACTGGGAGGCAGTAACTACGCCAGACGCCACCTTTTTGGGTTTGGATCTGGGAGCACGTGCAGCACGAGAAGTTGTGGAAGTGCCTGGGGGCACATACTCAGGGTCCCTCTCATCATCAGAGCCGATGATCATGCGTGCAGACGGGGCGACAGACTTTGATCGCCCGCGTGCGTAGCTTCGGTCTTGCTTGGGTGCCATAGTAGATAGTACCTGCAAAGGATCAATATTAGTACGAGTAGTGGCAAACAAGACAAGCGAAACCATAAGAAATAAAACATTAAAAATAGTATGTCATTGCTGTAGAAGCAGTGACACACGACGGGCCAGGTGACGGCTCGTTGTGACTATGACAGACCGTCGTGAGGTCCGTCGTGTTTTACTTAGACTATGTATATATAGAGAACCCTGAAGGAGAGTCTCTGACTAGCATGACGGTATGTGCAGGACGGACCGTCACAGGCACGACAGTCCGTCGTATATGTCTGTTGTAGGACACTTGAGAAAAAAATAGAGACCCTTAGGAGAGGGGTCTCTGACCGTCATGACGGTCATGCAGGACGGACCGTTGTGGGTACGACGGTCCGTCACATGTGTCTTTTGGGGAACACTTGGGAAAAAAAGGAGAGACCCTTAGAAACAGGGTCTCAGTATAGCATGACGGTTATGCAGGACGGACCGTCGTGAGTACGACGATCCGTCACATGTTTTCGTTGGGACAGGGGTGCTAGGGCTTTTGCAACGGACCTTACGACGGTCCGTCGTGTGTAAGACAGTCCGTCATCGGGGTCTCGTTCTGAATGACAGTGACAGAACTAAGGGTACCCTAAGTATCCCCGATGAACCCACATCAACCTTTTAGTGTTTTGGACCTACATGTGTCTAACCCAACTACCTAGGAAACTAGCAATGCAAAAGTACCTATGTCTAGGGTGGTAAACATGGCTATTTCGAACATTTGTAACCTAGGTTAGAGAGAATCATCTAAAGTAAACAGCATACGAAGAGGAACTAAGCATAATACTAATTAGTAAACAAAAAGGTAAGATAAATCAGTATAAATTTAGAGACACATACCTGAGAAATGGAGAAAAACAAATGTACAAGTACTTGATGGCAAGGTAAACACTCACAGCAGCAGTTTCCACTAGTAGATAACACTTGAGAGCTTTGGAGAATTGTGAGAGGGCAATGATGATGGTTGAGAGAGTGTGGAAGTTGAAAAGAGAGGGGAGATGAGAGGAATAATGAAGTAATAGGGGAGAAATGAGGGGTTGGGGGGTTTAAACGTTCTGATTTTGAAAAAGGGTTCCGCCGGGTCGGGTCGGGTATACATCATTAATCACGCGACGATTCCCCGACGACGGACCGTCGCAGTTGTGACGACCCGTCATTTGTTCCGTCGTGTGTGCCTTAGTTTCAAAATAACAGAAAAACGTACCTGGTATGACGGATGCATACGACGGTCCGTCGCAGGCGCAACCGTCCGTCGATGTATCCGTCAGTGACTGCTGCAGAGTAATTTTCTGCAGAATTTCCTAGTGATGTGCCTGCAAATTTAAAACTCATTAGTAGAAAAATTCTACCATTACTAAAAAGATTATAAGTATTGGGTTGCCTCCCAACAAGCGCCTGATTTAATGTCGCGGCACGACTGGGGACCCTTGATTACTAAGACTCCATCAAGATGGTATGCCTCTATCACTTCATTCCCCGATGCTTTATGCTTAAAATAGAATTTTATTCTATCTCTATTCCTCTTAAACCGCACTCCCTCCTTGGATTTTAACTCAACTGCTCCATGAGGGAATACTTGGGTAATCAGGTAAGGGCCAGTCCATTTGGACTTGAGCTTGCCCGGAAGACAAGGCACCCCAGAACTGTCTACAAGCACCAATTCCCCAACCATAAACTCTTGTTTTGCATTTTTATGTTCAGTCTCTTTCTTCATCTTTTCTTTGTGGGATATGGCAGATACCGATTGGAGCTCACCACTCTGCCTCATGGTCCTACAAATGTTGAAGGTCGCTTCTTCATTATTCAACCGAAATGTCATCTGTCCCTTCTCCATATCAACTAATGCTCTACCTGTAGCAAAGAATGGCCTCCCAAAAATAATAGGCACTTCAAAATCGACCTCTCAATCAAGAATAACAAAATCAGCCGGAAAGATGAATGACTCCACTTTTACTAGCACATCATGGAGTATCCCTATGGGCCGTTTCACTGTCTTATTAGCCATCACTAGCCGCATCGCAGTGGGTTGGGATCCCCCAAACCCAATTTCTTGTAAATCGAGAGGGGCATGAGATTTATGCTTGCCCCCAGATCACATAATGCTTTCGCAAAATGTAATGACCCAAGTGTACAAGAAATAGTGAACGCACCAGGATCTTCTTTCTTTTGTACGAGGGATCTTGTACCAATATCACTACAATGTTGCAGTCTTTCATCATCCTCGAAAGTGACTGATATTTTCTTGGTGACCAGATCTTTCATAAATTTGGCATAATCGGGCATTTGTTCTAGAGCTTCTACCAAAGGGACATTGATAGAAAGCTGCTTCAACATTGTTATGAAACGCCGGTATTTACCATCCTCGGTCTTTTTCACTAATCTCTGAGGGAAGGGTGGTGGTGGCCTAGGCATGGGAATTACCTTGATAGGTACTTCGGCATCTTTTCCATTACTTTCCTCTGCTTCACCACTACCCTTTACCACATTATCATTATCCTTTCTCACATTTTCTTCAGTAGATGGCATAGGTGGGTCAATGGTTTGCCTACCACCTCGAGTAGTGATTGCCATACAGTGCGCATCATTCTTTGGATTTTGGACAGTGTTGCTAGGAAGAGTGCCCAGTTGCCGTGTGTTCACTGTCGAAGATAATTGGGCCATTTGCAACTTGATCTGCTTAATCGAAATTGCATGTGTATCAACTTTTTGCCCAATACTAGCTAAATCACACCTCAACTCTTTAATATGCTCATCACTAGCATCGAACCTCCTCATCATTTTATGCAACATATCCTCAACTCGCGCCATACTATCTCCACCATCCCTAGGAGTAACTTCACGATTTTGAGGAGGGACATTGGGCCCATTCATGTCATTTCTATTAGCATAGTTACCCCTGTTAAAGTTGTTGTCGCGGTTGTAGTTTCCATCTCAGAAATAATGACCCTCACGGTTGTAGTTACCATAGTTTCGACCTTGGTTCCCTTTACCTTGGTGCAAATTCTCCTGATTAGAGCCTTGGGCACTTGGTCGGAAACCCCCCATCTGTTCATTTACTACATAGGAATCCTCCTCATAATAACACTCATCGTTTGGAGGTGGTGGTTTAGCCAAGTAGTTGACTGCATTTATCTTTTATGCACCCCAGTGACATGTTTTAGTACCAACCCAAGCTCAGTTCTCATCTGAGCCATTTCTTCACGAATCTCATCTGAGGCTGGGTTGTGAGTGGACTGCACTGCGAAGGTGTTTCTCCCTGTGTCAGACTTCCTAGTACTCCAAGCTTTGTTAATCCGGGAGATTTTCTCTAGTTTTTCAGCGATCTCAGCATAAGTTCATTCTCCATAAGACCCACCTGCTATAGTGTCCAACACCGCTTTGTTGTTATCATCCTGTCCCCGATAGAAGTATTCCTTCAGTGACTCATCATCTATACGGTGATTTGGAACACTTCTCAAGAATGAGGTGAATCTATCCCAAGAACTACTAACTGACTCTCCTGGTAGTGCCACAAAGTTATTCACTCTATCTTTATGGTTTAGTTTCTTGGAGACTGGATAGTAGCGTGCCAAGAAAACATCCCTCAATTGGTTCCAAGTGAAGATTGAGTTGTATGGAGCTTAGTGAACAATATAGCAGCCTCTGCCGTCAGTGAGAGAGGAAACACTCTGAGACCTATTACATCTAGATCCAAATCCGGCCTCCCCACACAACTTTTACAAATTGCCCTTACCTTAGCTATATGGGCATGTGGATCCTCAAAAGGTAGCCCTGAAAACAAACCTCTGGCAGTGAGCATTTGCATCAGGCTACTAGTTACCACAAAAGTGTGGCCTGTGGGTAGAGGGGGCAGGACAAGTGGCCTATCCGAGTCTGCTATGTTATCATACCCTCTGTAGTATGCTTGGGGCCGTGGAACGGGATTTTGTCCCCTCTGTTGATGTTCACCCGGAGCATCGGGTAACACCTGACCATGAACATCAACTGGAGCTGGAATGTTCTGGTTTGGATCCTCATCATTTATTCCCAAGTTTCGATTCATATTGCGCAGTGTACGCTCTAGGTCTTGATCGTAGTAAAACAAGGGTTCTCTTCCTCTCCGTGTATTTGGCATACAAGGAGGATAGTTCTGAAAAGAAATCAAAAACAATAAAACAAACTAAAATCAAGAAAATATCAACTAAACTATAGTAATAAGTTCAAGTTAATCTAAAGGCTATATTCCCCGGCAGCGGCTCCAAAATTTGATACGCTCAACCTTACTTCTCAAATAAGAAGTAAAGCGGTCGTGTCAAGTAAATAACCCAACTAGTGAGGTTGGGATCGTTCCCACGAGGAAAATAGTTTAGACTTAACTTCAACTTGTTATTACTATTGTTTGGTCAATAACTTCCTTGGAAAGTAAAAACAATAAAGGGGGGTTTCTATTTCTAATTGAGTGAAAATAAATAAAAATAAAGGGGGGTTTGTATTCCAACTATAACAATTCTTTCCTAGTATCTTGCATGAAAAGTGATAAGTTATGTATTTCTAAATCCTTGGTCCGGCATATAGAAAATCTCACTCCGTACCTAGGTCCGGCTACGTGTGTTGCTATCCTAACCCTTATCCTTACCTCATATTAAGCATCGTATTCGATATTTGACTAAGTTATTACCGCGTACCAATCAATACTAGCCTATTAGATAGTATACACTAAATCTATGTTAATAATTCTTTTCCTATTATCTATCTCCTTGGTCCGGCAAGTAGCATTAAGGCGAGTTCTAACGTTGGCCATCAGTTAAAAAGAATTTTAAGCGAAAGAATTATTAATACATGCAAGACACTAATCTAGAATTGTTATTTTAGTTTGGGTTTATCTCATTATTTGCCTATGGTTCCCACAACCCTAGTTATGGAGTTTAGTTACTCATAGCCATAAACACAATATTCAAATATATTATATACGAATTCATGTACTTACTTTAATGAGAAAGAATAAAATCCAAAGTTTGCTTGATTAATATCCAAAAATCACTTGAAAGAATCTCAAAATCCAGCACTAATACACAAAGTCTAAAAATCTGATGTCTAATCTCATAGAGTCTAACTATCTGGTGTCTAACCTCAAAAACGAGGTTTTTCGAACTATTTATAAAAAAACAAAAACCTAATTAAACATGGATTGTAATTGCTGGAAATCTGCCAAAACGCGGCTGGGTCGACGGACCATGCGACGGACCGTCATGGTCACGACGGACCATCATGGTCTCCGTCGTCCCATACTTGTGCAATTTCTTCTGCTGTTGTCTTCATTCCCCTCGACGGCAAGTATGACGGACCGTCATAGGCACAACGATCCGTCGAGGGTCTCGTTCCAAAACACTTCAACTCTTGGAATCTGGGTACTGGGATCACTTCTCTGAACTTCAAGACGAACCTGCAGGACGGACCATCAAAGCCACGACGGACTGTCACAAGCTTCGTAATCCCACACTTGGTCAGATTTCCCCATCTTCCTTCAGCAGCTGCACTACGCTGCCACCTACGGACCGTCACAAGCATGACGGACCGTCATAAGCTTCGTAGGTGGTCTCTTCTGTAATTCTTCGCTCAAAATCTCCGCATTCAGATTTGGACAGATTTCCTGCAAAACAAAGAGAAACTTATATAAAAATTAGCACAAAAAGTTTTTTGGACAAACTAAACTTAAGGAAAAAGTATTAATAATACCGTGAAACAACGGTATATCAGGATACTTGGCCATCATGGCTGAATTTTCTTCCCAAGTAGATCCTTTTACACTCTGAATCCTCCACAAAACCTTCAATGAAGCGACTTCCTTGTTACTCAACTTTCTGACCTGCCGATTAAGAATGTCAACGGGCTCATTCTCATTAGTGATACTATCCTTCAAAACAAATCATTCCAATGGAAATATGGATGGTGGATCACCGATGCAGTTCTTCAACAACTAAATACGAAAGACCAGATGCACTGCTAGTTTTGTTGGCAACTCTAATGCACAAGCAACTTTACGAATTCTTTTCAAAATCCTATAAGGGCCTACTTATCTAGAAATGAGCTTCCCTTTTGTTCCAAATTTCATCACCTCTTCATAGGTTACACTATAGGAAACCCAATCATTAATTTTGAACTCCAAGTACCTTTTCCTTACATGTGCATAGGACTTCTGGTGACTCTGGAATGTCTTAAGTCTATCCCTGATGATCTAAACTTTCTCTGTAGCATCATGAACTGAATCTGGTCCTATCAAGGCTACTTCACCTACTTTAAACCAAAAATTGGAGATCTACATGTACTCCCATACAATGTGTCATAAGGGGTCATCTAAATAATTAAATGATAGTTATTATTATTGGAAAACTATATAAAACTACCCTTGAAGTCGATAACGCACGCTCTCAAAATTTCCTCTAAGGTATGAAAGGCACGCTTTACTTGACAATCCGCCTATAAATGAATGATATTCTAAGATTAACCTTAGTACTAAGACCCTTCTAAAATGATTTCCAGTTTTAAGAGGTAAACTAAGGACCTCTATCTAATATGTTACACAAAGGAACCCCATACAACCCCAATATCTAATCAATATAAAGCATGGCATAGTACTCCACTGAATTTGTCCTATTGATAGACAGAATGTGAGTGAACTTAGTAACTCTGTCTATTATCATCCAAATGGAGTCATGTTGTTTGCAAGTACGAGGTGAACTTTTAATGAAGTCCATGTTGATCACTTTTCATTTCCATGTAGGTATGTCGATCTCTTGAGTCATACCTCCTACTTTTCTGATGTTTTACCTTCACTTGTTAGCAATTAGCACACTTAGCCACAAAATCTACTATATCCCTTTTCAGGCCAATCCACCAAAATACATCTCGCAGATCACGGTACATCTAAGTAGCGCCGGATTGAATATAATACCGGGAGTTAATGGGCTTCTGCAAGGATCTATTGTCTCAACTCAACCACTTTAGGAGTACATAAATGACCCTGGTAGCCTTGCACACCCTCTCCCCATTAGGAGTGAACCTCAACTCTATTCTAATGAACTACACCCTTCAGTTGAAGCAATATAGATTCAATGTCTTGTTTCTCCTTAACCTCCACTACTAATGATGATTTTGACCCATTCCGCACTACAACACCACAATATGATATGCTCATAAGACAAACTCACATGCGAGCAAGTTGGTGAACTTCTTTTGCTAGTTCTTACCTTTCTTCCTCCACATGTGCTATAATACCCATAAATAGACTTCTAAGAGCATATGCTACTACATTGGCGTTATAATGATGTCAAAATGCATTCATATCATAGACTTTGAGGACTTCAAGTCATTTTATCTAGCAAAGTGTCAAATCTTTCTGGGTGAACACATATGGAAGGCTATCATTGTTTGTGAGCACATCTACTTTAACACTATACAAGTACTATCTCAAAATCTATAATGCAAATACTACTGCTGCAACATCGCTGTCATAAGTCAGATAGCTCTTCTCATGCACCTTAAGTTGTGTAGAAGCATGTGATATAACCTAACCTTGCTGCATCAACACACAACCTAGGCCGACTCTGGATATAACACAATAGATCACATAACCATCTAAACCCTCTGGTAGAGTCAAAACAAGAGTTGTAGTCAACCTAGTTTTCAATTTTGAGAAGCTCTTCTCACAATTATCTAACAACTGGAACTTAACCTTTTTTCCGAATAAACTTAGATGATGGAGAAGATATAGACAAAAGTTGATGATTCCTCAGATTGTACTCATTTCTAACCTCATTTTAATGAAAATAGTGTCTTCAAATACTTATTGTATCTCATATAACTCTTAAGTTTTAAGTATTTAAATTTTTAGTGTAAGCATGGATACTAAGGCGCAAAATAGGAATAAAAGTGATAAAAAGAGCTGAAGAGGAACACCTAAGCATTACAAAATATACTTGGCGATCAGCCGAAAGAATGTACTTCTCCCTTTGTTCCATCAAGCGAAGCCTTGGAAAAGTTATCAAATAGAGGATGAAAAGGAAAAATAAGCGCTTCACCGAGTAATTCTGTGAAGCAGAATTATTCTGCCCAATGATCTAGTAATTTTGTAAAGCACAAATGGCGACATCAAGAAGTAGGGTGAATCGCCAAACCACTCGGTGTTCGTGACTAACCTCGCCGAATGGATTCACATGCACAAATTCTGAAGTTTATATATACTAAAATCTATAATTATTATAGTAGATTTGAAAGTAGAGACATAATTTTGCAATTTTCAGGCATAGATCTTAAGTTAAATATTTTTCTCTCATGTTTGGAGAGGGTTTTGTGGGAGTCTTGAAGAAAGGAGGTCTTCTTCCTCAAATCGGAAGTGGGTCTTCTCCATCCTTTTTCTTTTACTCATATTAAAGTTTAATTTTCTTATACACATTTGATTTCTTTATCTTTTTAGGTGTATTTGGTTATTTCTTGATGTGTGGCTAAAAACCCCTATTCTTGGGGTGTGATTTAGAAAATATGTGTTGATATTATTTTTGAGTCTTGCTTGGTTATAAGATAGATGCATGTTAATGGTGATTTCTCCTAGTGGTCATTGCTTAAGTTAATGGGTTTCTAGTTGCGAATACAAAATCACCCATGTATTTTAGGCTTGCTCAAGAGAGAGGTCGCGAAGCCAAGATCGCTAGAATGATGGCCTAAAGAGTGGGGCGACATGAGCTTCAGCCCGAGAGGGTGAACCCTAGTCCCATATCCTAGCAGTCATCATCAAAAAATAGATAAGGCATAGGCACTTCATCATTAAAACGAGCGAGTGTCAAAGAGGAAACCGTTTAATATAGGGTACGTTGACCGAGAGGGAATTACTTTGACCTAAAGCTTAGCCTAGTCATCATTATCTTGCAAATTTCCTATCGAAAGCATGTACTCAACGACTTATATCAACATTTATTGATGTCGCACCCAAAGAACTTCCCTCCATACTTGATTTTCATTTGTTAACTGTTTTTTTGTTTTTACTAGTTATGACACAAACCCTTTTTGATATTTGACACTTTGGTGTCAAAATTGAATTTACTTTGCTTTTATTCGATAATTTCTCAAACTATTACTAACCAAAACAGAACTTCTAGTTTAGCTACTATTTTCACTACTGCTCCCTTGGGACACGACCCCAACCCTTGGTTGGGTTACTATACTTTCTTTGATTCGTAGACACTCATACTGTAAGTTAGTATCATTGATCAAGATATCGCAAGAATCATTGAAATGGCACCGCTTTCGAGGAGTGGTGTTACATGAAAATTTAGTTGCCTATAGAGTTTTAATTGTTTTTTCTGTAGTTTATTTATCCCGAATTTAGTTTCTCATGGTCAAAGACACTAGCCTACAGTCTGAGTGTCTATGAACTGAAGCTAGTTTAGTAACGCAACCAAGCATTGGAGTCGTATCCCAACAGAGTAGTAGTGAAAGTAGTAGCTACTTAGAATTTTTTTCTAAATAGTGATAGTTTAAAATATTTTAGAGAATTTTTTTCTAAATAGTGATAGTTTAAAATATTTTAGAATATTAAAACATATTAAATTCAGTTTGTCACACGAAAGTGTCAAATATCAAGATTTTTTATTCACAAGTAGTATAATTAAATAAAATAAATGAGAAACAAGTACGGGAGAGACTTCTTGGGGTTTGCTCTCTATATGTGAAGGTAAAAGTGGTGGGCACATGCTTTCGTAGCTAATTTCGCAAGGCAATGATGAATAAGCTAAGCTTTAGGTGAAAGCAAATTCCCTCTCGGGCAAATTGCCTTATATCAAATGGGTTACTCTCGTACACCCACTTGTCTAAACTATCCAGCCTACGTGTTATCCACACTCTCTCTTTCGAAGGGAGTTCTTGGATATGGGACTAGAGCTCACCCTCTCGAGATAAACCTCATGTCGACCCACTCCTAAAGAGATCATTCTAGTGGTCTTAGTTTCACGAACTCCCTCTCAACCAAGCTGAAAACACATCCGTTTTTTTGTATTTTCAACTACCAACCCATTAGATTAAACCACAACCACTAGGTGAAATCACCATTAAAATGCAATCTTAGCTACAAGAAAGCAAGACCCAACAAATTATTCAACCCATAATTGCTCAATCTTACCCAAACAATGGCAGTTTTTAGCCACACATCAAGCAATAGTCAAATATTCTTAAAATGATAAAGATTAAACCATAAATGTAAAAATCGAAGGTAAATGGAGAAGAGCTACTTCAAAAATTAGAAGAAGAGCTTCTTTCTTCAAGATTCCACAAAAACCCTCTCCAACCTTTAGAGAAAACTTAAGAACAAAGTTTCTTAAATAAAAAGCAAGTGTAATTTTTTACCTCTCTAATTTTATATATCAAAATACTCAAAGAGTTTAATATTAATAAACTTAGAATTGTGCAGGCGAATCTTTTCGGTGCAATTAGTTATGATTCGGCGAATAGCCCTTCATTCTGTTCATCTCCTCTTGCACGTTTCCTTCTTTGTCTGTGTGTTTAGGATCGATGGGAAGAAATCTTCTACTTTGTAAAACTAATTGGTGAAGCGCCGACTGATTCTTTTCATCTCCTTTTGAGACACTTCCTTCAAGGCTAACTTTCTGTAAACAAAGGCAAAACTTTTCTATACTTTAGATTGCCAAGTTTTCTTAGCGATGCGCACCTTTGAATCTTCAGCTATTTTTCTTTCTCTGTTTTACTTCTGTTTTTCAGCTAGGGGTTCATGCTCCTACCAAATCCTCAAATAGATAAAACTTAGGAATTTTAATCAGATAGGAGATAAAATAAACAATCAAAGACACTAATTGCAATAAAATAAGGCCCTAGATAAGTACAATTTGAGGACTCGTCAGGAGGCAACCCAAATCCCCTCGTTATCTTTTGTTTGAATATTTATAAAATAATAGTATCTTAGTTTTACATATAAAAGTATGGTAAGTTCTAAAAAGGTGCAAAGAGATGAGCAGCATACCGAGTTGGTGAGTCACCAAAGACACTAACGATCAATTCCTTTTCGCCATCTGACTCAAGGTATCTTCAAAACTTTGTGTAAGTATAACTCGGCAAGCTTAGGAAATCACCCACCAGATTGGCTACCATGATGAACCTCACCATTTGAACATCCAAGTTTGCTAAAGGGTTCTATAAAATTTTGCTAAGTACAAAATTGTTTAGCGATGTGTTGAATGGTTCATAAGTAAAAGTGTTATCGCCGAATGGGAACAAATTGGATATGTTGCAGGTCAACGAAAAGGTAGTTGATGAATCAATTGAGAATGTAGGTTGAAAATAGGTGTAGTGGAATGATGAAAATATCTCCCGGATATTGGTGAGTCATGCATCAATGTATTCAACATCCCCAGTATGCCTTCAGTTCAATGCTACATCTGTTATAGAACTCCAACTCCAAAAAACTACCTAAAAAGGATTATCCTCTAGCCCTGTCTTTGTCTTTCTTTATGTTGACCTCTACATTATACTCATATATATTTGAGGAAAAATACTTTTTATTTCTATGAGGTGAGGCTCACCATGATTGTTTAACTATGGACCTTTTGTGTGCTTACTATGAATATTTGTGTTTTGGTCAATATATATTTTTATTTCTAATTTTAAAAGTTCTTTTGTGATTATTTCATCTTATGGCTCTCTATTGGTTTAAATTCAATATAGTTCTTACCCTTCTGAAAAAATTTCATCGTCGAAAGTTTTCGCCACCTCTTGTGTTGATAGTGGTAGTTCTTGTACAAATTCAAATATCGGTTTTGATCAATACTGATGACTTGAATAATTCTAAATCAAACGAACATGAATGTTCGACTACAACAAGGACAAATGAAGTTGCATAAGTAATATGTGAACTCTTTGCAATTCGTTGTGATTATTTGTGGCATTCAATTCATTCTTTTGTAATGACTAATGCACACTACCGAAAGTGTGTAGTCTTGTTTAGCGTAACAGTAAATGCCTATTTTGATGATCTTACTTTAAACCTTCCATGAATAAACCTAGAATTTGCCCGATTAGTCTGATTGATTTAGAAAAGTGTCCTCTTGAGATGATATTAGGCAATTTTATGGAGTGTAACACAACTTTGACATATACCTCTTTTGTGGCCTACCCTTTAGTGTTTGAAACTTCTTTTGAACACCCTTTGAGCCCTTATCTGTCTTTGGAATAACCTTGATGAACTATAGACCTTACGTGATCCACCACCTGTAATCCTCTTGATTTGTGGTTTTAAGTGAATATCAAACTTAAGCAAAAGATCTAAGATCGGGGTGTGGTGAAAAGAAGAATGAGAGGTCAAGAAGTGCAAAAAAAGCCTTCCTTAACCTAAGGCAGTGAAATTGAAACTTTCCATATTAAAAAACTGAGAAGAAAGAAAAGAAAAAGAAAAGAAAAGAATGAAAAAGAAAAAGTTGTGGAATAAAACCATAAAAGAAATTGGGTTTTTACGCAATCCATGAAGGTAAAAAAAAGGTTGACTTAGAAGCACTTGAAAAAGAATTGATAAAAGGAAGAAAACAAAATATCTTAAGAATACCACATCTCATGAGAAAAAGTCACTAAGCCTAAATGACCATACTTTTACACTCTTTCCCATTAGAATCCTTAGAAATACCTCTTTTTTTTTAACTTGAGTGAGCCGAACAGAACGAAGATCGATTGGAAAATAGGCGCAAACCTATGGGTCAAAAATGCATTGTGTTCATCTTTGTGAGTGTGAGTGTTGCATTTGATTCCTGATCTTTAATTGATTAATCCTTATGTGAATATGGAATCATTCTTTGTGTTAGGGCATGTAGATAATTTTTTTGATCTTTAACTTGCATGAGTTACAAGTATTGCGAGCACAAGAATATTTGGTAATGGTGTGTCACAGCTTGAACCTTTGAGTATACAGTTGATCTTTGCAAGAGCAATTTGAATATTGTTGTGTATGTTCATGATTAATTCTTGTTTAGATCTATTTGATACATCTTATTGGAAATACTGAACTTGACTTTTACTCGAGAACAAGCAAAAGTTTAGGTTGGGGGTGTTAATGAGTCTTCATATTAGACTTATTTAGGGAATTATTTTAATGAAAATAGTTTCCTTAAATTCTTATTCTATCTCAATATCTGATGAAAACTCTTAAGTTTTAGGTGTTTGATGTTTTAGTGTAAGCATGGACACTTACGAGCAAAATGGGAACAAAAAGGATGAAAAAAGATGAAAAGGAACACCTGAGCATCACAAAGTATGCTTGGCAATCGGCCGAAAGGATGTATTTTGCCCTTCGTTACAATAAGCAAAGCCTAAAGAAAGGGGATAAAAAGTTGATTAAAAGGAGCAGTCGGCGCTTTGCCAAGTAGTTCCGCCAAGTAAAATTATTCCGCCCAGTGATCCAGAACGCATAGACGCTGAAGGCAAACACAAACGGTGATTATCTAGAAAAACATTTAATTATTGAATTACTCGGCGTTCGCAACTAACCTCGCCGAATCGATTCGCCAACACAAATTTTAAAGTCTATAAATACTACTCTATTCTAATTTTAGGATAATGAGAAAGTAGAGACATATTTTTGTATTGAGACTTTGCTCTTAATTTTAATATTTTTCTATCAAGTTTGGAGAGGGTTTTGTGGGAAACATGAAGGAAGGAGCTCTTCTTCCTCAAATCAGAAGTGGGTCTTCTCCATTCTTCTTTCTATGCTTGTAATAAGGTTTAATTTCTTATATCCATTTCATTTATTTACCATTTTCGGTATATTTGGTGATTGCGTGATGTGCGGCTTAATTCCCTTATTTTTGGGGTGTGTTATAGCAAATATGTATTGATATTATTGTTTGGTCTTGCTTGGTTATACGCTAGATGCATTTTAATGGTAATTTCACCTAATGGTTATAGTTTAAGTTAATGAGTTTTTATTTGCAAATATAAAATCACCCATGTGTTTCGGGCTTGCTCGAGTGAGTGGTCGCAAAACCAAGACCGCAAGATTGATGGCCTAAGGAGAGGGGCGACATGAGGTTCAGTCCGAGACGGTGAACCCTAGTCTCATATCCTAGAACTCATAATCAAAATAGAAGATGTGGGTAAGGCGTAGGATGGTCTTCATTAGACGAGTGGTTGTTCGAGCACAACCATTTTGATATGGGGTAAATTTCCCTAAGGGAATTTACTTTCAGCTAAAGTTTAGCCTATTCATCACTATCTATCAGATTTCCTATCAAAATCATATACCGAATGTTTTAAATCATTAGATGTTGCGGTCATACCCCAAGAATTTCTCCTGGTACTTAATTTTCCTTGTTATTTTTACTACTTGTGACAACACCCCCTTTGGATATTTTACAGTTTGGTGTAACAAAATGAATTTGTGTTGCTTTAATAATTTATCAAACTATTACTAACTAAAATAAAAATTCTAGTTTATCTAGTATTTTCACTACCGCTACCTTGGAACATGACCCCAACACTTTGTTGGGTTACTATACTCGCTTCAATTTGTAGACACTCAGACTCTAGGGTAGTGTTGTTTATCACGATATCAGAGAAGCGTCAAAAATACTTCCACAAACCTTAGATAATCACAAGACAAACCTAAGAATGTTCTTATATCTATAGGAGAGGTGGGTCTGGGTCATTATTTCACCTCCTCTATTTTCTTAAAATCCTCTTGGATCCCTTTGATAGATACCATATTTCCAAGGATAGCAACAAATTCCAACCAAACTCATATTTGCTAAACATAGCAAATAATTGGTAATCTTTGAAAGTTTGCATGACAACCCCCAAATGAGTCGCATGTTCTTCCTCATTCCTAGAGAAAATGAAGATATCATCTATAAAAACCATAACAAACTAGTCAAATTATTGCTTGAACACGTTGTTCATAAAATCCATGACAGCTACAAGAACATTGATTATTCCAAATGACATAACTACAAATTCATAATCTGAATGATATCAAACTCTACAATTTCTAACTCTATAAGATTTGCTAAGGTCAATTTTTGGGATATTGTGACAAGTAAATTTATGTATACCATTCTAGGTATAACTGAATCACCAACTAGAGTAGATATTGAGAAGGGTTCAAAGAGAGTTTCTAGACTTACGCTGAAGTTTACTAATATATATGAAGTGATAAAGGAAAGAGTAGTGTCACGACCGGAGTCTAGACCCTAGTCGAAACCGGCGTCATTGACCTCTCAGAGGTTGCAGACAAGCCTACGTACATCATCGTTACATCATCTAGGTTAATTTTAGCGGAAAATTTAAAACTTTTAGATGATTGAAGTATGCATAGACTTCATAGTAGGATACATTATACTCATATAAGATTTATATACATCTATTCATAATCGTTCACAACAACCATCGAATACCGAGATACTTAACTGAATGAAATAGTCATATCTGCATAAAATATAAAGTTCCCAGAATGGCAACAATACAATGTCTGAAAATAATTTAGAAAGAAATGCTAGTGGAACATACTCCACTAGATCATGTCTACATCTAAGCTAGAATATAATGGGAAAGCGTCCTCGAAAGCATGAGGGCATACCAAGTCCAGTTGAATGTTTCATGTACGGATAGGTTAAGCGTCATCTCGTAAACTCTAGCATCCACCTGTGCCTACACCTAAAAGTAAAGAGTTGTATGGAATTAGTACACACTTGTTCAAAGAATGGGTATATTCAAGCACATACCAAGGACATGCATGATTGAGAAGAGCTCTCTCCTAACGATATGAGTTATGGAAAGTTAAGTCGGTGGACTTGACAAATCAGATTAGGAAAGTCATGCTATGAGAGTAACATGCATCATCATGCATATCATTTTGCACAAAGCACATAACATATTGTATATAGCACATAACATATTGCACATAGCATATAACATATTTCATATCATTCGTTCATATGCCATGAGGCCTTGGAATCCTGGGCTTGACATTAAGACTTCCAAAATGAGGGCTCAACATATGGGACCTCAACTAGGGAATCTACTTTAGCGAACACACAATCTACTTCATTCATTCTTATGTACTTCAGTTCCATTCATTCATAGGCTATTGTAAACATCAGCTATACCTAGGATTTAGTTTAAGACTTTCATCCGGTTTCCTGTGCAATGACCAATAATGACCTAGTGTCATTACTTAAGTATAGTTCACCTCTTGATTATACAATCCAAACACCTTTAGTATTTCATTTAATTATTTTCATACTTTGAGGAACTTCTACTTTAACCAACATAGATAATGTGAGCATCATGAAATCCGGTGTCTTCCCCATACCGAAAAGAAGTGGAGTTCAGGCCATGGTGAGACCAAGAACATACCTAGATCTCTTAGGTGGAAACCACTGGCTAGTTCCTATGTTGGCAGCATAGTTCAAAGACTAGGAGATTCAGAGAGACCTATACCCTTCTGGATGGATAGTCTCATCTCATGAGAATTACAAGAACCTCTGCCTTCCCGAAAGAAGGAATCGCAACACATAGCTAGCCTATCGGTGCTCAGTAAAAAGTTCCATTACATTCATCTTACACATCATAGAAGATAACTTCTAGCATGAGGGCATCATAGCTCATTAGATGATTTCTCATCTCATCATTTCGTATTAAGTGTGAATTGTACTTACACTTACATGTAGAGTGTGATTGAGAATTGTCTCTTAATATACAACACTCTCTTAGGTGAGTACTTTTGGTGAAATTATATTAGCGGAGGTACAACTTGTCTCACTTGCACTAGCCTCATATTGTGGTGCAATCCTGTTCTTTCTTAACATCTTTTCATTTCATCTTTACTCACCTTACATTATTTGCTCATCGTATAACATACATATGCTTTCTTAGAATTTACATTGAGGGACACTGATTCTAGGTGTAGATACGTCTTGTCTCACTTGTACTAGACTATCCTCATGTAGCCACATTCTTTGCTTATTCATCGTTTCGCATAAATATACTCTCTTAGAAATTTCCTTTAATGATATTGATTTTTAGGCATAGATGCATCTTGTCTCACTTACACTAGCCTATAGTCATGTAGTCACTCTTTTCTTTACATATTAACTATGAATTAATTCTTAACACATTCTTTTGAAGTATGCTTGAGATTTGACTATACGTCATTCTACACTCCCATTACGTGAATGTTCATTTCATCATATGCTAATGCACTTAGACTTTTAGTATGTTTCACACTCTTACTTAACCCTCGTAGGTTCACATCATTTCATCACATACATCTCAGGTTCGCTTACTTTTAAACGTATGCTGGACTTATGGATCCATACGTACAAGCCATGAGGCTTCATTCATAATTCGTCTAACTGACTCATACTTACCCAATATTATGTGGTACAACACTTATGCATCTTGTAAGTATGCCAAGGTCTCAATTTTAATTCCTATGGGCAGAATGCATTAATTATTTAATCACGTAAGACTTATGTATCAATACGGAATTGGGAAAGGGAACCTATTTCAAATCCTTTGTATAAAACTTAGTTAACTTTCTTTATGAGTTTTGTTGTCATAAACTTCTTGGCTAGGGAAGCCGAGATCCATTCCCCACACCTACACTTCCATTCTTTCTTTTCTTGATTTTTGCCTTAAACATTTCGGCCTGGGAGACTCAAGATTGAACCCCCCATGCCCACATTTTTTTGTTTTTCTCTCTTTACTTGATTGCTTCGTTTAGACTAAGAGGGTGTAGGATTGAAACCCTAGAGCCCCATTTTATTTTTCTCCTTAATTCTCTTCATTCAGCCGAAAGGAGATGGGTCGATTCCCACATACCTCATTTTATTATTTCTTTATTTCATTTTCTCTCCTTCACCCATCCAAGATGTTGTGGGTTCAAACCCCACACGCATCACTTCAGTTTCTTTCATTTTTCTTCTAACTTTTCACTTGAGCTTTACCCCATTTGGCATCCCGCTTACCTCATTTTCTTATTTAATTTTTTTATTAGTTGTATATGGCGAGGTCTGGGGTTGAATCCCCACGGACCTCATGCATTTTTAAAAAAAATTAAAACTAAAATTTTTAACAGTAAGCTGCCGAAATAAATTTCCAGAATGCTGGATATTTTTTTGCAGTCCATCTTCTCAACTCTTAAATATTAGATTTAGGACGATTTTTGTGTAAAATCTAATACATCTGTAGGTGAGTTTTAATGGTTTCTTTCGGAAATTTGATCACTTTTTGCAGTCCATTTTCTCACCCTCTTTCACGTTAAACATTCAGTCATTTTGAGTAGTTTTTAGGGAGATCTTGAGGTGCTTTTTCAAAGTTACTTTCAGTCAATAACTATCATTTAATTCAGCAACTTTAAACTCATATGAATATAATGTTTTTAACATATTAACACACGTAAAATACAACAATTTAACATGTCAAATTTCTTGCTTCAAGCCGAGACCAAAATGTCAGTACAAACGGGCACCCACAAGTTAACATATCACACATTTTCGGAAACACTTCTTTCATTTCTACATAATTCCGAATACACATTAAAACACGTAATCACAACCAGCCCTAAGATCATCTACATGAAGTCATACCAATGCATATTTGAATCTTTCAAAGGATCTAACGACAGGGACGTGCAACGGGGACAACCTTAGTCTTTGATTGTGAATAGTCTGAACCTTAGGGGTCTCTTCGGAAACGGATCAAGAGGGAAGAAAACACATACCTGAAGTCGTTCAAAGATGTTCTTGGGTTTTGACAAAATCCCCAACTAAGCCGATGTTTCACCACCGAAATCACAAGCAAAATCCGTATGGAAATTGGTTTTTGCTTTTCGTTTTGAAGCTTATTTTGGCTTTTAAGTTTGAGCGTTCAAGTTCTTGATGAACCTTATATTTCATTTTTTTTCTATTCACTTTTTTTTTACATACGAGTGATCGTGAATTAAGGTGAGAGAGATGTGAGAATGAGATAGCTTAGGCTAAGGAGATAAGGTGGAGACTTAGTCAAATTAGGACTTCTCTTAATTGTTTAAAAATCTGATTTTATTTCTAAGGGTAATCGAAATGACAACCAACCCCCTACAAAATAACAGTATAATCATTAATTTAATCCACCTAAATTTCTCTTCAACCAAGGCTCGAACACGAGTGAATCCTAACATGCGAAAAAGGTTCAAATTCTGCCAACCCTACCCAAATTGCCCCTCCTCATTAAATTATTAATTATTAATTAGGGTAATTACAATACTACCCCTAGCTTGGAAAAGACCATTTTACCCTTAGACCCTCCAAACCTAAGATTACGCTTTTTGAGTCCGGTAAAACTCATCCAGGTGAATCTCTTAAATTCGGGTGCCCTACGTGATTAGTTCTCACCTTGCCTAGATTAACTAGCTCACCATGTTGGGTGGCTTGGTTAGTACATAGGTTCTACAGTCTGGTTCCACGTGCATCAAGTTGTATGAACCCGGTCTAATCTAGGAATGATGGGTACGTTTAGGCCTTACTTCGCATAGTTATTTTTGGGTTGTTACATTATCCCGCCTTAGGAACTTTCATCCCCAAATAACACTAGTCTTTACTAGCAACAAGTAAGTCATCTATAGAACATATGCATATAGAGGAAATTCAATGCTCCTCATTGGTGAATATCTGATACACATATTAACAAGATGGTTCACATCCTTGAAACGCACTAGCAGCTTAACTTTTTTACGCTAAGGAACTCTTTCATAAACTAGTCTCATCAAAGCATACAACTTAAGTAAACACATAAGTCACAGAAATCAGCACCCAACATGATGACTCAACCACATTAACTTCATAAAAGTGCAAAAAACCATACATAGTCAAACACATGAAAGACTAATTAAGGCTACGCACTCGAGACATCATCATAAGTGCTTTCCCTTGCACCCCTAGACTTGAGTGCAAAGAATTGTTGCCTCCTTGGAGCCTCTTCAGTTGGACTATTAGGCTGAACTTTCTCCCTCCCTTTTTCTTGACCTCTCATATTCGGACATCCATCATCATGTGACCTGGTCTGCCACAACTGTTACAAGCGTTAGAGCTTATCATACACTCTCCTCCATGTAGTTTGCCACACTTCCTACAAGGTGGCCTCTCCTGAGGTGTATATACATCACTATTTCTCTTAATAATGGGATCTCATCTTTCTGAAAAACCAGAGTTAATGTTAGATATCATCTTAACACCAAGAAGTCATAATTTCATAAGGCACGATAAGATTAGAAAAAGGGAAAATTTTCTCAGCATTATGCAGTATCTAGTTTAGGATAGTGGTGCACTTAACTACCATGACTTAGAAATTACTCATTGTGGTTGATGTGAACTTATTACCTTCGGAATATAACCTAACGCTACGATACAAACTTTTTCACAACTAGAGTCAATACCCAAGCCAAAATCGGTATTGTTGACCACATTGAGGTCGCAGAGAAGCCTACATACTTCATTTTTACATCATCTTGGTTAATTTAGCAGAAAATTTGAAACTTTTATTTACTTGAAGTATAGATAGACTACATAGTAGGATACGTTGTACTCATATAAGATTTATCTACATCAGTTCAAATTCGTTCACAACAACCATCTAATAACAAGATACTCAACTGAATGAAATAGCCATATCTGCATAAAATATAAAATTGCCAGAATGGCACCAATATAATGTCTGAAAATAATTGAGAAAGAAATGCTAGTGGAACATACTCCACTAGATCAAGCTTACATCTAAGATAGAATATAACGGTCAACAATCCTCGAAAGCATGAGAGACTACCAAGTCCGTATGAATGCTCCACGTCCGGATAACTTCAGCATCGTCTCGTAAACTCTAACATCCACCTGTGCCTACACCTAAAAGTAAAGAGTTGTTTGGGAGTAGTACACACTTTTACTAAGTATGGGTATATGCAAGCACACACCAAGGACTTGCATGATTAATAATAGCTCTCTCCTAAGGATATGTGTTATGAAAAGTCAAGTTAGTGGACTTGCCAAATTGGATTACGAAAGTCATTATGTGAGAGTAACATGCATCATCATACATATCATTTCGCACATAGCACATAACATATTAAATATAGCACATAGCATATAAAATATTTCATATCGTTTGTTCATATTCCATGAGACCTTGGAATCATGGTCTTGACGTAAACACATCCCAAAATGAGGGCTCATGGTATGGGACCTCAACTAGGGAGTCCACTTTAGGAAACACAAAGTCTGCTTCATTCATTCTTACGTACTTCACTTTCATTAATTCATAGGCTAGTTTAAACAACAGCTATACCTAAGATGTAGTTTAAGACTTTCATAGAGTTTATTGTTCAATGACCAAGTATGACCTAGTGTCATTACTTGAGTCTAGTTCACCTCTTTATTATCCTATCTAAACACCTTTGGTATCATTCCTTTCATTATATTTCATAGTTTGAGGAACTTCAATTTTATTCGACATAGATCATGTGAGCATCATCAAATCTGGTGTCTACCCAACACTGAAAAGAGGTGGAGTCATTGGCCAAGGTGAAACAAAGAACATACCTAGCTCGCTTAGGTGGAAACCTCTGGCTAGTTCCTGTATTGGCAATATCGTTCAAAGAATCAGAGATTCAGGGAGACCCATACCCGTATGGACGGACTGTCTCATCTCATGAGAATTACACGAACCTCTGCCTTCACGAAAGAAGGAATCGCAACTCATATCTAGCCTATATGTGCTCAGTATAACGTTCCATTACATTCATTTCACACGTCATAGAAGTTGGCTTCTAGCATGATGGCATCATAGCTCATTAGACGATTTCTTATCTCATCATTTCATATTATGTGTGAATTTTCCTAACACATAAATGTAGAGTGCGATTGAGACTTGTCTGTTAATATACAAAACTCTCTAAGGTGAGTACTTTTAGTGACATTATATTTCCGCAAGTACAACTTGTCTCACTTGCACTAGCCTCATATTGTGGTGCCACCCTTTTCTTTCTTAGCATCTTTTCATTTCGTCTTTACTTAACTTTCATTATTTCTCATCGTATACCATATATATACTCTCTTGGAATTTACATCGAGGGATATTTATTTTGAGCGTAGATAGAAATTGTTCACCTATACTAGCCTATTCTCATGTAGCCACTCTTTCTTTCCTTATTCATCGTTTAGCATAAATAAACTCTCTTTGAAATTTCCTTTAGTGACATTGATTTTTAGGGGTAGATTCATCTTTTCTCACTTGCACTAGCCTATAGTCATGTAGTCACTCTTTTCTTGACATATTAACTATGAATTCATTTTAACACTTTCTTTTGGAGTATGCTTGAGATTTGACTATACATCATTTTGCACTACCATTACGTGAATGTTCATTTCATCATATGCCAATGTGCTTGGCCTTTCAGCATGTGTCACACTCTTACTTAATCCTCCTAGGTTCATATGATTTCATCATATACATCTCAGATTCGCTTAGTTTTATGTGTACACTGGAGTTATAAATCCATACGTACAAGCCATGAGGCTTCATTCATAATTAGTCTAAGTGACTCATACTTACCCAAGATTATGTAGTACATGATTTATGCATTTTGTAAGTATGACAAGGTGTCTATTTTGATTATTATAGGCAGCATGCATTAATTATTTAATCACGTAAGACTTATGTGTCAATACGCAATTGGGCAAGAGAACCCTATTTGAAATCCCTAGTATAACACTTAGTTAAAATTTCTTATGACTTTTGTTGTCATAAAAATCTTTACTAGGAACCCGTGATCCATTCGCCACAGCTAGACTTCCTTTCTTTCTTTTCTTGATTTTTGTCTTAAACATTTCGGCCTGGGGGACCCAAGATCAAATTCCCACCCCCACATTCTTTTCTTTTTCTTTCTTTACTTGTTTCCTTCATTTAGACTAAGAGGGTGTGGGATTGAATTCCCACAGACCCATTTTATTTTTCTCCTTAATCATCTTCATTCAACCAAAAGATTGTGGGTTCGATTCCCACATACCTCATTTTATTATTTCTTTATTTCATTTTTCTCCTCCCTCCTTCACCCATCAAAGAGGATGTGGATTCGAACCCCACACGCCTCACTTCATTTTCTTTCATTTTTCTCCTAACTTTTCACTGGAGCTTCATCCCATTACGGATCACCCTCACCTCATTTTATTATTAAATTTTTTAATTACTTGTATATGGTTAGGTCTTGGGTTTGTTCCCCACTGACCTCATGCATTTTAAAAAAAAATTAAAACTAAAATTTTTAACAGTAAGCTGCCGAAACAAATTTCCAGAGTGTTGGAAATTTGTTTACTTTTTTTGCAGTACGTTTTCTCAACTTTGATATGTTAGATTTAGGACAATTTTCGTGTATCATATAATACATCTTTAGATGAGTTTTATCGTTACTTTTGGAAATTTGATCACCTTTTTGCAGTCTATTTTCTCACCCTCTTTCACGTTAAACATCAAGACATTTCGAGTAATTTTTAGGGAGATCTTTAGGTGTATTTTCAAGGTTACTTTCAGTCAAGAGTTATCATTCATTTCAGAAACTTTGAACTCATATGAACATCACGTTTTTAACATATTCACACACTTAAAATATAACAATTTAACATGTCAATATTTATGCTTCAAGCCGAGACCAAAATCTCAGTACACACGTGCACCCACAAGTTAACATATCACACATTTTCGAAAACACTACTTTCATTCTACATAATTTCGAATACACATTCAAACACGTAATCACAACCAGTCCTTTGATCATATACCATAAGTCATACCAACACATACTTGAATCTTTTAAAGGATCTAATGACATGGGCATGCAACGGGGACAACCTTAGTCTTTGATTGTGAATAGTCTGCACCTTAGGGGTCTCTAGGGAAAGGTACCAAGCGGGAAGAAAACATATACCTGAAGTCGTTCAAACATGTTCTTATGTGCTGAAACAATCCCCTACTAAACCGAAGTTTAACCACCGAAATCACAAGCAAAAGATCCGTAGAGAACTTGGTTTTTGCTTTTCGTTTTGAAGCTTATTTTTGCTTTTGAGTTTGAGCATTTAAGTTCTTGATGAGCTTTATATTTTTTGTTCTGTTCTCTTTTTTTAACGAATGAGTAATCGTGTAATTAAGGTGAGAGTAGAGAGAGAATTAAGAATGAGTTAGATTAGGATTAGGAGATTAGGTGCAAACTTAGTCAAATTAGTACTTCTTTTAATTATTTAAAAATATGATTTTGTTCAAAGGGTAAGAAAAATGACCACCAAAACCCTACAAAATCTGATTATAATCATCAATTTAATCCAACTAAATGTCGCTTCCACCAAGGATCGAACCCGGGTGAAGACTAACTTGCGAAAAAAGGTCAAATTTGGCCAACCCTACACGAATTGCCCCTCCTCTTTAAATTAACTAATTAATTAATTAATTAATACATAGTGTAATTACAATACAACCCCTATCTTCGAAAAGACCATTTTATCCCTAGACCCTTTAAACCTAAGATTACCCCTTTTAAGTCCGGTAAAACTCATCCGGGTGAATCTCTTCAATTCTGGTGCCCTACATGGTTTGTTCTCACCTTTCCTAGCTCAACTAACTCACCAAGATAGTTTTATTGGATAGTAAATGGGATTTGGGGTATGGTTCCACGCGCATCAAGTCGTGTGAACCTGGTCTTATCTAGGCGTTCTAGGTACATTTAGGACTTACTTTGCATAGTTATTTTCGGGTTGTTACAAGTAGCCCCTCGTTCTAATAAATCATAAATATCTAACTAAAAAACTTTCAAAATACCAGTAACCACATGAAGAGAATCTTCCTTGTCACGACCCAGGAGCACCCCCTAGACGTAACCGGCGTCGTCATCCTCAGAGAGGACTTGGGCAAGCCCTTAGAAATCGTCATAACATATCAAAAGTATGGAATAATTAAAAAAGTTAACATGTTGAGGTATACATAGACCTCTCACATATCATATATGGATTTTACTTAGACTCCGCATATGAAGCTTAATTAGGCTTCTCATTTATCCAACATAAACAACATATAAGGATTTAGTCTAGTAAAATTGTCTCACATTAAACCATCTAAAATGAAGTAGAACATTTATGCATAGACCTCATATAAATTCATAATATCCACATTGGGCTTACAACAAATGTCTTCAAAATTGGAAAGAAATTAATTTCTTTACACTATAGAAATACTACTAAGGTAGAATACGTGGCACCATCCTCGAACTAGAGGACCTACCAAAACTTGGGGAGATGTCCAAGTCTAATTGCAACCATCCTTGATACTTCAATGGCCCGAACCTATATTTTTTGGGAAAAGGGAATGAACATGGGTTAGTACAACTACATGTTCTAAGTACGGAAACACATGCAAGTAAAACCATTGAAATCATGCTTAAAAGGACATTTAGTTCAAAACCTTACTAAGTCACTTTCAAAATATTTTATGCATAATCAAGAATATGTACAATCCATTAGACATAACACTACTCAAGGCATGTCCATAATAAACACAAGACCAGTATCATCATCAAGTCAACTTAACATTGATATTATCAACATAAGGTCATATCAACATGAATAACATCATATAAATATCATATAAGTATAACAACTCCTACATAATGCCATAGCAACAATTCATGTACAAGAGTTCATAACATCATGTGAAGCCCATAACCCCACATAATCAAGTAAACCAATTAAAGGATCATAAGAAATGTCAACATTACATATATCTTCATATAATGCATGTTCATAACCATGACACCAACATAGACCAATAGCATATACATAAATGATATTAACATCAAATAAAATCATCAACATATAAAGTCATCATGTACATTTCATTAAATAATGATTACATATGAACCACCTCCTAGGACTTCATCAAGGTCAAATTGTGTAATGTACAAGTAGAGTCCCATACACCTACCTACACTAAGTAGAACCCCTTTAGTCACCCTAGTTAGTTTTCACTTCATTACATTCATTTTACTCACAAAAACAACTGTCTTAACCGATAAAAGAACATTTAACATAAAAATGGAATCTTTTGTCATGAAACCCTACACAGAAATAAGGTGATCTACTTTCCAAGGTAGGACCGAAACATGAACATAACATTCTAGGTGGATCCACTAGCTAGTATTCCTATCACGGCAACATAGTTAAGGAACTAGGAGACATACTAGAGACCCTCGTTATGCACAATTTCACTATAATATCCATCTCATGAGAACCATTGTGAACCTACCTTCCCACATCAGAAAGGAAAACTTTCATAACTAGTTCACTCAGAGCTAAGGTAGAGTCCTTTTTTGAAATGTCTTTAAGTCATTCTTAATCATCATAACTAATATAGGACATAGGAGACTAACCCCTTGTATATCACATCATGAGATTATTTAGTATTGCATGAGAATGTCCTTTCATAACAACCCATCATTTGTGAGATCAACACATTATAATCATATCAAAGTATGGCACACAAGTGATTCACATTCAACCTTGTATTAACATACCCTTAACATGATCATACAATGAACATAGCCAAGACATTTCATCATAATCATAATATCATCATATTCTTAATCTACTTACATATATTACTTTAATTGAATATCATTATCAAGCATAAGCTGTCATAATTAAAGTAAGGAGCTTATGATCACAAAGTCTTACCAATTCATAAATCCACTCAATAAAAACATATAATAGTAAACCATACAATAACTAAGTCAATTTCAACATCCCAAATCAACTCAACCTCAATTCACAACCTAGGGTTAGGGAAAAATGGTCAAATAATAAATTCTTCCATAAACTAGGTCAAGGACTAAAAACTAAAACAACTAATCAATATATAATCATAATCTAAAATAATCAAACAAAGCAATATCAAATTAATTTGAAAGATCAATTTCGAAATTTGAAGAAAACCAAATTTTTAGAAATTGTTGGAAATCAATTTTGAAGAGTAGCTTCCATACCTTAGGATTCCTTAGAGTTTGATTAATAAAAGATCGTCTTGAAGACCTAATCACCTTGAATGTTTGTCTTCAATTGGGTCTTGAATAGAGAGAGATAGTGGAGAGAAGTTAGAGAGAATTTAGGTGTGGGAAATATGGGGTGTTAGGTTAGTTTAATGAGGTTTAGTCTTTACATAGTTTCCTAACTCACTAATTTAACCACCCCTTAACCCTGAATTAATTACCTAACTAACTAACTAATTAAGTCACTTACCTAAAAACTAGGCATTGAAATAGACCCCTAACCTAGGATTCCCCAACCTACGCCCCGTAGTCCCATCGACCGCCATCCTACAAGGGTGACGTTTCGGACAGAGAGGGTGATTTTTGGCCTTTTTGGGAAATTGACTAAGAGTCAACCAACTTTTCCATTGATAGAACGTCGATCAAACGATGGCTCATCATTTTGTTTGTGGTTATACAATGTCAATTGACAGCTTTTTGGTACAAATGAAAGTTTAGTCTTCAACGACCCTTAGGGTGGTTCTTGGGCAATTGTACCCGAACGTTTCAACCCTAAAAACACTCTAAAACGTGTTTAAAACCTTACTACCAAATTTCATTAATTTTTTACTCTTAAAAATCCATGAAACATGTCAAGTCACACTAGAAAACATTCCACAATTCTCAGGACGTCATGGTCATTTTTAAACGTTTTGACTCTAAAACTTCCTCATTAGTCTAAATAAATTATTTTAGGTCTATCAAAAGTGCTTCAAGTCTGAGTTCATCATTTGAGGATCTAGATTAGGTCATGGACTTTCTGAGTGTTAAATTATCCCCCTTAGGAACATTCTTCCCTTAATGACACTAAAATCTTTTACAGGGGAAAATAGTAGACTCAATACTAGGAGTCAAACCAACAATATACAAACAACATGAGTTGAAACATTAAGGAGTGATTCACAACTCCATTCATCATGTAAACATGGAATTTACACATAGTAACTCAAATCACAATCTACCACTTATAAGAGCATCATCAACACAACATTAGGAACTACCTTTTCAATATCAGCATGAGCTCAACATGATCATCAACAGTCACTTTTGCCATTTTTTCATAGCACATTAATCATTCACAATAATATTTCATGAAGCCAACAATAAACAAAGCACAAATAAGTGCAAGTTAAGGGAAAGAGCATTTTCACATGAAAACTCATTTTAGCATGAATATTTTCCGTAATTATGCATATTTTAGCAAAAACAAAAATTCAATTTCAAATTTATTCGTTATTTTTAAAGGATTATTACTAACATAAACTTTGGTTTGAATTTTTAGTAAAGAGATGAGGACAATGGGACTTCATGTTGGCATCGGCCTCTCATGTCCTCGTCATAGGAAAGTCTCTCATCCACACCTAACCCTTGAATAGGGAGAATAGACATGGGGTCACCAATACACTTCTTAAGCATGGAGACATGAAATACCGAATGAACTGACGTTAGTTCTCTTGGTAATTTCAACTCAAATGCAACTTTTCCGACCCGTTACAAAACCTAATAGGGACCCACATACCATACTTAAATTCCCCCTTTTACCAAATCTTATCACCCCTTTCATAAGTGAAATCTTCAAATACACCATATCACCTTCTTTGAGTTCAAGGTCTGTTATTCTATTATTGGCATAGGATTTTTGGCGACTATAGAGTGTTTTCAACCTGACTCTTATCACCCGAGCCTTCTTCAAAGCATCATATATAATTTCGGGACCAAATAGTGAATACTCACCAACCTAAAACCACCCAATTGTAAACCTACATCCATTACCATAGAGTTCTTCAAAAGGAGCCACGGAAATACTAGAATGATAACTATTATTATAAGAGAATTCAATCAACGGTACGTGATTATCCCAATTACCTTTACAATCTATCACAAAATCTCTTAACATGTCGTGTGGGGTTTGAATCTTACGCCCTGCTTGACCATCATCCATTTGGGGATGAAAGTGGTTCTAAGATTCACTTGAGTACCCAACCCTTTTTTCAAAGACCTCCAAAAATGAGAAGTGAATTCAACACCTCTATACGATATGATGGAGAAGGGGATCACATGTTAGCTCATTATCTCATCAATGTATATTTTTGCATAATCCTCCACCGAATAAGTAGACTTGACCGGGATAAAGTAAGTGGATTTTGTCAATCTATCCACTATAACCCAAATTGAGTCATTTTGCATCCGTGTTTGAGGCAACCCAACCACAAAGTCCATATTAATTTCTTCCCACTTCTAAGTAGGAACTTCTATTATTTGAGTCAAACCACTCGGATTTAGATGCTCGGCTTTAACCAGTTGGCGATTTGGACACTTCGCTAGAAACTCTGCTATATCCTTTTTCAAGCAATCCAACCAATACCTCTCTAAGATATCAACATATTTTGGTGTCACCCGGATGAATAGAATATCGGGAACCATGACCATCTTCAAAAATCTTTTCCTTCAAATCATCATCATCAAGTACACACAATCTACCTTGGTAACTTAGCACACCATCTTCCCGAGAGAATGACTTATAGAACTTGCAAAGTACATAATGCAGTGTCAGTTGGATGTTTTTTTCCAGAACCTTATAAGGAGATTCTTGCGCTCCTGTATAAATTTTTCTTCTCTCTCTATTTCAGAGAAAGGTGATTTCTTTTACTCCATCAATAGCGGATCAAGATGTTTCTTAGACTTCACCTCAACAACTAAAGATGACTCGGAATTATTATAAACTACAAAACCACCATTTGGGGTATCATCAAACCGAACCCCCAATTAAGCAAACTTATGAACATCTTTCACTACGTATTTCATACCTTCTTCCACATGAAACACACTACCCATTGTCATATGACTTGAAGTATCTGCAACCACATTGACCTTGCAGGGGTGGTAGAGAACACTCATATCATAGTCTTTCAGTAATTCCAACCATCTTCGTGGTCAGAGATTCAACTCCTTTTGAGTGAACACATATTGAAGACTCTTATTGTTGGTGTACACATCCATATGAATTTCATACAAGTAATGCCTCCGTATTTTCAAAGAAAATACCACGGCTGCTAATTCAAGATCATGAGTTGGATAATTCTTCTCATGCACCTTGGGTTATCTATACGCATAGGCTACTACCTTCCCATGTGGCCTAAGGAAACAACCCAAACCTACTCCGAAAGCGTCACAATATACGATAAAACCCTTGGTACCCTTCGGTAAAGTCAACACTAGAGCGGAGTAAGCCTATCCTTCAATATTTGGAAGTTTCTTTCACATGTCTCCGACCACTAAAATTTAGCATTCTTTATTGTCAAAGTAGTCACAGGAGAAGAAATTGATGCAAAAACATCCACAAAGCTCTGATAGTACCCGACAAAACCCAAGAAACTTTTAATGGTTGTTGGAGTCAATGGTCTAGGCATATTCTTAACCAATTTGGTTTTCTTCTGATCGACCTCTATACCCTCACTTGAGATAATACGACCATGAAACGCCACCGATCTCAACCAAAACTCACACTTACTATACTTGGCAACTAGTAAGTGTTCCATAAGGACTTGCACCACAACCCTTAAATTGTCCATATGTTCATCCTCATTCTTCTAATATACAGAGATATTGTCAATGAATAAAATCACAAAAAGAATAAAGGTAATTCCCGAACACTGTATTCATAAGGTCCTTAAAAGTCATCGGGGTATTAGTGAGACCAAAAGACATCACTAAGAACTCATAGTTACCATAAGTAGTTAGGAAAGCCATTATAGGTACATCCTCACATCTCACCTTAAGTTGGTGATACCCCGAGCTCAAATACTTCTTAGAAAAGTAGTTTTCCCTTTGGAGTTTATCAAAATAGTTGTCAATCTGAGGGAGAGCATACTTGTTCTTAATGGTTACCTTATTAAGTTGACGATAATCAATGCACATCCGAAGGGACCCATCCTTCTTCTTAACAAGAAACAATGGAGCTCCCCATGGCAAAATACTATGTTGAATAAAAACCTTGTCTAATAGGTGTTTAAGTTGAAGATTTAGCGCTTTCAACTCCGCTGGAGCCATACAAAAGGGATTGAAATGGGATTCGTATCCGGTAATAAGTCAATACCAAAATCTATTTCCCATTCGGGAGGAATTCCATGTAAGTCATTGAGAAAGGCTTCCATAAAATTGTTCACTATGGATACCGACTCTAAAGCATGAATTTTAGACTTGAGATCTTTAACCCTCACAATATGGTAAAGACACCCAATAGAGATCATTTTACAGTATTTTACACAAGAAATGATACGATCTCTAGGAACTGAGCTACCCCCTTCCACTCTATGACGGGTTCATTAGGAAAAGTGGACTTCAATACCCTTGTTCGACAATCAATGGATGCAAACCAAGCATGCAACCAATCCTTTCCCAAAGTGACATCGAAATCAACCATATCAAGTTCTACCAAATCCACCCATGTAACTCTATTGGGAAAAGATATAGGACAACTTCTAGAGTCTCCTAGACACAACAGAGTCACCCACCAGGGCTGTAACCGAAAACGGTTCAATCAAGACATCGGGTAGAACAATAAACTTTTTAGCTACTAAAGAAGTTACAAATGATAATGTAGTACCGGGATCTAGTAAAGCATAAACATCAATAGAGATGACTTTTTACATACCATTGACCATATTGGGAGATTTCTCTTGCTCACCCTTAGAGCGGACAACATAAAAGTGGTTCCTCTTTGGAGCATCGGAGCTAGGACGGCTTTCTTGAGATTTAACACTCCCTTTCTATTGACTCTTCACATTAGGACAATCCCTAAACTTATGGACACTATTTCCACACCCAACACAATTTTCCATCCCAACTAGACACTCCCCCAATGCTTCTTATCACACATGATAAAAGTAAGTTTCTTACTAGGTGAATTTCCACTTCTACCCTATTGGGACATAGGTTAGAAATCATATACTTGTTAGCCTTAGCGAAATAAGGAGGAAATTAATTGGAAACCCTCTTATTGAACCTATGCTTGTCTTCAATCTCCATCCTACCCTTGGAAGTACCTCCCTCATAGGACTTGGTCCTTTTAAACTCCCTAATCTTTGTCTTGAGTCTAGTCTCCTCAACTTTTTGAGCATGAACCATCAAATGAGAAATATCTATATAATCATGAAGTATCACTGAACGACAATCCTCAACTAGATCATCAGACACTCCCGTCACAAAACAACTTATCTCATCCCTAGGATTGGATACCAAAGAAGGAGCATACTTGGACAATTTAGTGAACTTCACAGAGTACTCTTGAACACTCATACCTCCTTGATGAAGGTTTGATGAATTCTTCCACCTTAGACTCCGTTTTCTCCCTTAGAAAGAACCTATCAAGGAAAGAACTTCAAGACACCTCCCAAGGTATAGGACTCACGCTCAAGGCCTTATTGTCTCTCCATTGGGTATACCAAGTTTGAGCCACATCTTAGAGTTGATAAGAGTCTAACTCGGCCTTCTCATTTGAAATCACCCCATAGCATATAGGATCTTGTAGATATCATGAAAAAACTCTTGGAGATCTTCATTCACCGTACACCCAAAGAACATAGGAAGGTTCATCTTTGTTAGGTCCCTCAAGAGAGAAGCCATGGTACTAGTATTTTGTTGAACACGAGGTCCAACCTCCAAGATTGCTTGAGTCGACACGGCTTGAGCTTGAGTAGCTACCGGTTGATCTTGGGTAGTCAAATCTGGGTCCAAACTTTGAAAAGTCGACCTTACCTCTCAATCCATCATAGGTGGAGGAATGACTGGAGCTTGGTCTTCGGAGGAATATTTTTCTTGTGGAGGGGCTTACTTCTCTTGGAAAGACACTCATGCATTAGCCAAATTTTCCTCCACTCTCCTTGCGGTTTTCCAACTCATATTCATATCCTATATCCACAAGAAAAGATAAGAAGTAATAGGGACACATAGAGTTACCACTCTTAACGCATGTCTTTCAAGATTACTAATAAATCAGCATTCCTAAGCATCTCGTAGCCTCTCATTCATAATTGTGGTGCACTTTACAATCATGAACAAGACTCTACTTGACGTTGCTTAGTGAGAAATCAATCATAAGAATACTTCAATCTCATGCTTTGATAACAAATTTGTCACGACCCGAGAGCACCCCTTATATGTAACTAGTATCATCCTCGGAGAGGACTTGGACAAGCCCTTAGAAATTTTCATAACATATCATAGGTCAAAAGTGCGGTAAAATTAAAACATTTTATATATTGAGGTATACATAAACATCTCACATATCATATATGGAGTTTACTTAGACTCCTCACATATGAAACTTTCTTAGGCTATTCGTTTTGTCAATATAGCCGACATACAAAGATTTAGTCTAGTGAAACTGCCACATATTAAACAATCTAACATGAAGTAGAACATTCGGGCACAACCCTCATGCAAATTCATAATTACCACATAGGGCTTAAAACAAATGTCTTTAAAAATAGAAAAGAAATAAATGTCTTTAGACTATAGCAATAGTACTAAGGTAAAATACGTGGCACCATCCTCGAACTAGAGGACCTACCAAAACTTGGAGAGAAGTCCTCAAGTCTTTTTCCAAGTGACCTTGATACTTCAACGGCCCGAACCTACATTGTTTGGAAAAGGGAAAGAATATGGGTTAGTACAACCACATGTACTAACTATGGAAACATATGCAAATAAACTCATTGAAATCATGCTTAAAAGGACATTTAGTTCAAAACCATACTAAGTCACTTCCAAAAGCCTTTTTCAACAGTCAAGAACATATACAAGCCATTAGACATAACACTACTCAGGACACCTACATAATCAACACAAGACCAATATCATCATAACGTCAAGTCAACATTGATATTATTAATATAAGATCATATCAACACAAATTCCATCATTCAAGATCATATAATCATAACGAATCCAACATAATATCATAGAAACATTTCATGTACAAGAGTTCATAACATCACATCACACAAGATCCTTACTCACAAAACCTTACCAAGCCTACAAGTGCAATGGTTATGTGAAGCCCCAAAACGCCACATAATCAAGTAAACCATGTAAAGGATCATAAGCATGTCAATATTTCATATATCTTCATATTATCCAGTTTAAGAATCATCTACACCAACATAGACCAATAGCATACTCATCAATGAAACTAACATCATATAGAATCATCAACATATAAAATCATCATATACATTTATTTTACATAATGATTACATACGAAAAACCTCCTAGGACTTCCCTCAAGGTCCACTTCTGTCTTGTATAAGTAGAGTCTTATACCTCTACCTACACTAAGTAGAACCCCTTAAGTCACCCTAGTTAATGTTCACTTCATTACTTTCATTTTGCTTTCAAGAACAATCGCCTTAACTGACAATAGACCATGTGAGCTAAATATGGAATCCAGTGTCATAAAACCCTACACCGAAAGGAGGTGGTCTACCGAAAGAAGGTGGTCTACTTGCCAAGGTAGGACCAAAACATGGACATAGCATTCTAGGTTAATCCACTAGCTTGTATTCCTATGGAGGCAACATAGTTAAGGAACTAGGGACATACTAGAGACCCACTTATTCATAATTGCATTGTAATCTGCATCTCATGAGAACCATTGTGAACCTACCTTCCCATATTAGGAAGGGACACCTCTCATAACTAGTTCACTCTGGTGCTAAGATATAGTCCATTTTTTGAAATGTCTTTAAGTCATTCTTAATCATCATAGCTTAATTTAAATTATAGGAGACTAACCCATTGTATATCAATTAATTAGCTCATTACCTATTGAATGAGAATGTCCTTTCATAACAACCCTTTATTTGTGATTCAACACATTCTAATCATATCATATTATTGCACACAAGTGATAAACATTCAACCTTGTATCAACATACCCTTAACATGATCTCACAATTCACATAGTCAAGACATCACATACTAATAATAGTATCATCATATTCTTAATCTAATAACATATATTACTTCATTTAATACCATTATCAAGTATAAGCCATCATCATTGAAGTAAAGAACTTAATCACAAAGTCTTACCAACAATTCACCTTCACAGCCCTCGTTCAAGAATTACCATCAATCAAACCATATTCTTACATAAATCCACTAAATAACATCATATAATAGTAATATATACAATAACTAAGTCAAGTGCAATATGCCTAATAAACTAAACCTCAATTCACAACCTAGGGTTAGGGGAAAAGAGTCAAAACATGAATTCTTCCATAGAATAGGTCAAGGACTAAGATCTACAACAATTAATCAATATATAGTCACAATATATAAATAATAATAAAAATAAAAAAATATCAAATAAATTTTAAAGATCAATTTCGAAATTGGAATAAAACCCAACTTTGAGACATTGTTGGAAATCAATTTTTAAGAGCCTCTTAGGGAAAGATATCCCAAGATTGAATACTACCATACCTTAGGATTCCTTAGACTTTTATGGAGTAAATATTAAGTCTTGAAGCCTTATTCAACCTTGAAGCTTGGTCTTAAATGGGGTCTTGTTGAATAGAAAGAAAGTAGAAAGAAGTTGGAGAGAATTTGGGTTTGGGAAATATGGGGTGTTATATTAGTTTAATGAGGTTGAGGCTTTATATAGTCTCCCAACTATGTAATTTAACAGCCCCTTATCCATTAATTAATCATATAAACAATTAACTAATTAAGTCACTTCACTAAAAACGAGGCAGTGAAACAGCCCCCTACCAACTTTTCCCCAACATACGCCCCGTAGTCCCATCGACGGCTCATCCTACAATGATGTCGTTTGGGACAACGAGGGTGATTTTTGGACTCAAATTAAAACTGAATAAGTGTCAACCAATGGTTCCATTGATGTATCATCTATCAAACGATGGCTCGTCGCTTGGCTCGTAGTTGCACACTTTCAATTGACAGTTTTTGGGTCCAAATTGAAGGGTCCTCTCCAAGGACACTTGGGGTGGTTCTTGGGAAGTCGTACCCGGGCGTTTCGACTCTAAACACACTCTACATTTTTTACACCTTCCTACAAAATTTCATTAATATTCAACTCTTAAAACCCCATGAAACATGTCAAATCACACTAGCACATATTTCACAGTTCTCCGGATATCGTGGTCGTTTCTTAATGTTTTAACTCTAACACTTCCTAATTAGTCTAAATACATTATTTTTAGTCTATAAAGAGTGTTTAAATTCTTAGTTAATCATGTGAGAATCTAGATTAGATCATGGACTTGATAGCTTGGAGAGCGTACAACATATTTTGGCGCTTAAAGGAACCTGTATTGGATTAAGTATCCTCCTGACTAAGGAAACCTGCTAGTTCTTCTAAGCTTTAGACTAAGCCTTATTATTATTACCTCCTTGTCCCTATTTCGAAGAAGCATTCCTTCAATCTGTGTAAAGGCTGACCACACCCAAAACATCTATCTTATCCTTGACACTTGATCGGATGGTTCTTACAAAAAAATGTGGAAAACTTGGGTAGGTTTTGTAACTGAAACACTCCCATGATACTTAGAGCTTAACGCCCTATGTTTTTTATCATGTCGATACCTAAAGGACGGGACACTAGATGATCAAGGTGTTTGTGTTGTAATACCCTGTAGCTAAAACAGATAAAAAATTAGTTTTTCAGAAAATCTGTAGGTACAACAGACAAGACCATTCGTAGCTTGACCCACGGTCCATCCTGCACAACCGTCAATGTTATTAGAAACTCCCAAAAATCTCAGCATAGGAAAATTTGTTAAGTGTTGGTTCACGGACGGACTTACAATGCGTAGTTTAAACTACTGTACGTAGTTCATGACCGTCAATCAAGACTACCTTCACCCACTCTCTAACACAATCTACGTATGACCAGCACGGTCCGTAAGTCTGACCGTAGGTGGGAAATTAGCATACAATTAAGGGGAAATACAGTTAGGTCAACTTCAAATGGTCATAGGTCTTAGCACAAAAAGAATTAGGTATCCATGACCTAAACACACATAGATAATTGAATTAGCTTTCCATATCCACCAACCTTGTTAAAATAAGACCTCCGAGTAAAAGGTTATGCCCGTTTTAGTAAAGACCTGTAAAACAGGCCCAATGAACGGGGCGTCGGTCAATCAATGGACTGTCAGTCGTCGTCGATTGGTCAAATACAAACTTACCTAGGAGTCTTTTGGTCTTTTCCCACTTCGTTTAAACATTAAGATACATCATTTTAACCCTAAATCATTAGAATTTAGTCAATTTAAGTCTAGAAACCTAACTAAAACATATCTAAGTAAAATCATTAAATCAAAACACAGAAAATTAGAAGCAAGAGAGAGGTAAAAGCTAAAGAACCCTAGTTCAAGAACACAACAAGTTGCAGCAGTTCCAGCCCTGAAACCTAAGTATTTTTTCTGTGGATTTCACCATCAGGTATGTGGGATTTCACTAACGGGTTCCTTTCACCCATTTGGTCCCTAGTTTCAGTCAGATTCTTGATTCACATATCATGCTTAGACCTAGGGTTTCTAGAATTTCAACAAAACTTTATGATTAATTATTTATATATTCCAAATCATATTACCATGCTATTACTCAGATTATTGCATGAATTTCAGAAACCTAGCTTTGTATTTATTTATTTCTTGAATTACACACGCTAGGTCAGATATTCCAGTTATTCAGTTATATATGCCTCACGTTTTAATGCATCATTATTAGTTTAAAATGTTGCATTCTTAGCTTGCATGTTCAGTTTTGAGATATCCAGTATTTACAAAAAATTCAGACATAATCATTTAACTATATAAATCCATGGGAGTAGCATAATACCGAGTTGGACTAGGGTTAAGCGTACCCAATAGTCCCAGAACTACTAGCTAAGTAGGTTGTAAGTCCCCTCTGTGGGAAATCAGTTTAGTGATCATGCCAGCATGCCTTTATATTTTGGCAGTGTATATTGGATCCTCCGATAAGGCCTATACATCGCACTACAAAATTTAGCTCATGTGGTTTTATTATTGCTTATTGGTGTCTCCCACAGATCAGTCAAACTCTCTGCATTGACTATTTATCAGTATATTCAGTATTCAATTTTAGCATGCTATAAATTGGTCATTGCATCCAGTTAGCTCATAGTTCAGTTTATCATGTAAGATTATTATACATGCTTTTATGCTTGTTCAGTTATGTTTTATTTTAGCTTTATTCTATCCTACATGCTCAGTACCTTTCAAGTACTAATGCATACGTGCGCTACATCTTCTCGTGATGTAGGTTCAGGTTCTTTATATCCAGATCACGAATAGATCGACTTCCGATCTCTAGTTCAGTAGATTAAGTGTTGGGTCCTCAATCTCCGAGGACAATAATCATGAGTTTCGTTTCAGTCTTTAGTCATTTAGTTTATGTTTTGCTACATTTAGCTGGGGCTTGTCCCAATATTTCTAGTCCAGTTAGAGGCTTATTTCATACATAATTAGTTTCAGCTTAGCGTTGAGTTAGTAACTTCATTGTATTAAACTCATTAGTTTTCATATATATCAATTTTAGTATATGGGTATTCCGCATATTTTCATTATAAGTTATGATTTAGCTTCCACATCAGTTATTCTCTTTAGTATGCTCATGATCATGCAAAAAGGGTTAGCTTGGGATCACTTGTGGTCCTAGGTTCCGTGTCCGCGTCTCGAGGGTTGGTCAGGGTGTTACATAACTTGGTATCAGAGCCTAAGGTTTAAGTATTCTAGGATGTGTGAAAAGTTGCACTAAGTAGAGTTATTTTCATGGGTATGAAGTGCACCACATCTAATGAGAGAGAGTCTATGAAGTGTTTTAGGAAAAACTTCACTTTCTTGTTACTCTTATCGTGCTTGAGGTATGAGCTTGTTCCATTATAAATTGTCGTTCTACGCTTCAGATCATACCTCCTCGTAAAGCTAATGTTAGGAATGCAAACGCCAGGAATGCAAACGTAGCTCCTCTAGGCCCAGATCAAGAAGTCTCCAATGCTAAATTTAGAAATGCCATACACATGTTGGCTCAGAGTATGACTTACCAGAATAATCGGGTTCTTGCTAATGTGAATGAAAATGGTGGATCAGTAGCAGCAAGGGTCCTTGAATTTGTTAGGATGAATCCAACTGAGTTTCTAGGTCCCAGACTAATGAGGATCCTAAAGAATTCTTGGAGGAGGTCAAGAAGATATTTCAGGTAACGCAAATCACTGGGAATGATCGGATTGAGTTAGCATCATACTAGTTGAAATATGTGTCTCAAATATGGTACACTCAGTGGACGGAGAATAGAGGGGAAATGCAACTCCTATCACTTGGGATTGCTTTAGTGAGACTTTTCACAAATGATTTTTCCCAATAGAGTTGAGAGAAGCAAAAGCCCAAGAATTCATGAACTTAAGGAAGTGTAACATGACAGTCCAAGAGTATGGACTCAAGTTTGACCAACTCTCGAGGTATACTCCTCACATGGTTGTTGACTCCAGGGCTCATATGAAAAAGTTTTGTATGGAGTGTCAGATCTGGTGAAAACTGAGTGCAGAAATGCTATGTTACTTGGAGATATGAACATATCTAGACTTATGACTCATGCTCAGCAGGTTGAGGGACATAAGCGTAGGGAAGAGGCTAAGTAAAATAAGATGGCTATGACTGGGAACTATGACTATTCTCAGCAAAAATTGGGTGGTGGAAATCGGTCGCAGGGTCAGCAGTATTTTTCGGCTCAAGACCTTCATCAGCTAGGGTTCCATCCTCTAAGAAGAGGTATGACCAAAAGGGTAGAGCACCATGCTCTAAATCTCAGGAAAGTTGTTCAGGCACCGATACTTACCCCACTTGCCCTAAGTTTGGTAAGAACCATCCGGGCAAATGTCTTGCAAAAATAGAGGGATGTTTTGGGTGCGCTCAGTCTGGTCACAGGTTGAGGGATTGTCCATCTAGACAAGGTCAAGGAGATTGTAATTGTCGAGCTCAGTATACAACTTCAGCAGCACCAGCAATTCGCCTAACTCAACAAGGTAACTCATCTTGTAAACGTGGCGGTCAGCACCAGAACAAGTCGTATGCTCTTCAGTCTCACCGGGATAAGGAAGGTTCTCCTGATTTAGTCACTGGTATGTTATGTATCTTTGAGCTTTGTTTATGCAATGTTACATCCAGGGCTACTCTTTCTTTGGTAACTCATTACATAGAAGCCCAATTCAATGTCAATCAAGAAGAGCTCTCAGAACCTTTCTCAGTCTCTACTCAAGTCGATGACCTAGTCATTGTAGGCATGGATTGGTTACACTTATGTTATGCCTCAGTCGACTATAGATTTAGGATTGTTCGTTTTCAATTTCCAGACGAACAAGTCTTAGAATCGAAGGGTAGTATATTAGAGCCTATAGGTCGATTTATTTCTTACCTTAAGGTCGGAAGATGATATCTAAGGTTTATCTCTATTATCTAGTTCAGGTTAAGGATTCTAGATTTTAAACCCCAACTCTTGAGTCAGTTCCGGTAGTCTGTGAGTTTCTAGAAGTATTTTTAGAAGGTCTTTCCGGAGTCCCTCCCGAAAAGAAAATCGACTTTGGAATTAATCTTCTTCCAGATACCCAGCCTATTTCTATTCCTCCTTATAGAATGGCTCGAGCAGAGCTTAAGGAATTGAAAGAGCAGTTGAAAGACCTTCTAGATTAGGGCTTCATTAGGCCTAGTATTTCACTGTGGGGTACACCACTGGTGTTCGTAAAAAAAAGATATTCTACTTTCGCTACTAGTTTTAATTTTCAAATTGTGAAAATGTTCTTAAACTTTGTTATCGTACAAAGTTCTTCAAAGTTTGTTCTAAGTATGTTAGGCATACAAGATGAACAACAATATTAAAGAAATTATTATACTATTAGTATTTCATGTATTTTATTGAGAGAATTTGATCATGGAAATCGAAGATAAATGCATTCTATCTCCATAATTTATTGCTTTGTTTAGCAAGGTGGAAGTGAATGTACCAAAAAAAATTGGTGGTATTCCGATTAAAGATTACAATCGATAACCTTCTTATTTTTTATCTAAGGAGAAAATAAGTTTCTAAAGGTTAACAATTTGATATTTATCATGTGTGTATTCAAAAAAAAAGTTCTGCAAATCGTATATGTTTTAAAATAATTTTATTGGCAAATAGTGTTGCGTTTAAAATTTACTAGTTTCCAGAATGAGATATACATATTTTTGTTTGATAAATACTATGTTAAAATGTTATAGTTCGAAGACTATTTGAAAAGAAAAACATTTCTATGTGATGGTCTAAGAATATGTTTTATTCTGTTTGGAGAAGGAAAAAAAGTCTTTTGTAGTTTTGTACTCCATCTGAAATTTAGTGTGTCTGATTTTTGAACTCTGGATAAATTGGACTATGCAATTAGTTTGAAGAATATGAAGCTTCACATAATAAGTTTGTGTTGTACTTTTAATTTTCTATAAACTTCAATATTATATAGAAATAAATTGTACAATTTTTTGGTCCTTATTGTTAGTATTTAGAATACTAAGTGGTATGTCTATTTGTGATATAGGAAAAATACCTGTGACTTAGAGTTTGTGATTTTATGCCTCTATGAAATTAACTTTGACATTTTGTAAACATTGTTAGAGAGAATTGAAGGAGCATAATTCTTTTGTAGAATAATATTTCCAAAAGAGGTTTTATATTGTCAATGACATTTTGAAAGTCTAGGAAAGTATGTGGAAAAACTATTTTCAAATACTTGGAAAATATTTTTGAGATCACATTTAAAATGTGGAGGTTCTTTGCTTATGATTAGACTTGGTGTCTAATTTTACTTTGGGAAAAAAATATATGAAATTTAATGATACTTTTGTATTATGTTAGACCCACAAAATTTTTGGAGTATATTTGGAATTGTGGTTCTTGAGTTTTTCTATTACTAGTATGTAGTGTGACTTGTATGAAACAACCAAATTATATAAATACTTGTTCAAAATGATTGTGTTCTTTTATTAAAAAAGTGTCACTTAAAATATTGTGATTATGAAAAGATATGTCTATTATAATAAAAGTATTTGTATAAACATGAAATATTGGTGAATAGTCATTTGTTATGTTTTTGTAGAAGTAACATTTGGACTATATTGCCTTTATTGTACCTGATGAATCTTTGTTCATGGGTAGTTCTATAACAATAAAATTGAAAGTTACAGAAAGTTCCTTCTGAAAAGGACATTTGACGAGGAGATGACTCTAAACAATGTTTGTATCACACAAAATTGTAAGAAATAGGAACAAAATATTAGTGAGGAAAAAGCTACCTCGTAAAGAGCTTTTCAAACCCAATCATTTTATTTGTTCTTACTTGCTTTAGTCAATGTTTGTGACATGAACACTTGGGGCATGTCAATTACAAAACCTTGTAACAAAAACCGATCAACTTATAAGTTTTGTCTAACTTTGAATGCAATAAATAAAAATGTCAAGTTTTTGTGGAATCTAAGTATGTTGAGCATTCATATAAATCTATTGAAAGGAATTTTAATCTCCTACGATTGATTTACATTGACATTTGTGATATGAAGTTAACACCATCTCATGGTGGGAAAAAGTATCTCGTTACTTTTATTGAAAATTTCATTAGAAATGATTGTCTATTTGTTGAATGGTAAGGATGAAGCAATTGAAATGTCTAGACAATGTAATATCGAAGTTAAAAATCAGCGTGGAAAGAGTTAAGAAGTGATAAGGATGGAGAGTATAAATCTCCTTATGCAGAAATATGTTTGGAAAGTGGAATAATCCATCAAACTACTGCCCTATTCACCTCAATCTAACGAAAAACCAAACGTTGAAAGAAATGATGCATGCATTATTTATAAGTCCAGGTTTACCACAAAACTTATGTGGATGAACTATCCTTATTCCAAAAGGGAACAACAAAAAGTTTTGTGTTTTTAGAAAGAAAGCAATTTTGTTTGTTCTGGATACAATCTTTTCTATATGAGAAATCGAAAAAACGGAAATTCAACTTGAAATATTTCAAACTGTGGGGGTGTCTAGACAAAGTCAAAATTCCTATTCCTAAAAGAATTAAAATAGGACTATAACTATGGACTGCAAAATTATATTTGAGTATTCTAGAGAAGGATATAAAAGGCCCAGGAAAGGAAAAATGATGATGTATTTAATAAAGAGATTCATAGTCTTAGTAAATGTAAAAGGATATTTACTTTCTCCGAATATGATTTTGTAACATTTCTTGTGTCTTCTGTAGACTCATCCATTGGAAAGATGGTGTCAATAGTGAGATTGATGCAATCTTGAGCAACCATATTGAAAGTTAATTGATCTTCTTCCAGAAAATAAACCTTTGGGTTCAAAGTGAGTCTTTAGAAGGAAAATAATAGTTGATGGAATTGTTGAAAATATAAAGTAAGACTTTGTGTCAAAGGCTTTAGACAAAAAAAAGGTTTTGATCTTGTCGATATATGTACTCGTTAGTAACTAGAATTACATCCATTCGGATGCTAAAATTAATAGTTGTGGTATATGACCTCCAAATTCATCAAATTAATGTGAAAAGAACTTTCTTAAATGTAGAATTGAAGGATGAAATTTACATGGAAATACACGAGGGTTTTGTTGTTCCTAGTAATTAAAAGAAAGTGCGAGATCTTGTTAAGTAACATGTGGACTAAAACAAGCACCCAAACAATAACATATGAAATTTGACCAAACCATGTTGGCAAATGGATTTAAGAATGATGGAAGTGATAAATGTGTTCACATTAAAATCATAAGGTCATTGTTTGTTTGTATATTAGCGATCTGTTAATCATCGATAGAGACAGTAATGACATAAATACTACTAAATGTATGCTAAAAAGTAAGTCTTGAATAAAAAATATTGGAGTTATTGATGCGATCTTAGATATAAGAATCATTAGAACTCCATAATGTTTAGCATTTTCACGGTCTCATTTCATTGAAAAGGTACTTAAGTAGTTCAAATATTTGGATGTCAATATTGTCAAATCTCCAATAAATATGATCTTTGCGTTTCTAAAAAGTGAAAGAAAAAGTGACTCACAATTGGATTGTGCTAGAGTATTGGGAAATATGATGTATATTATGAAGTGTGCACGATCAGATATAGCACTTGCTGTTATAAACTGAGTCGTTCACAAGTGATCCAAATAAAGTCATTAGATGGCAATAAATAGAGTATTGGAGAAGATAAAATAATACTTAAAACTATGCCTTGCATTATAACAATATCCAGCAGTAATGAAAGGATATAGTGATGAAAATGGGATCATTGGACAAATGAACTAAAATCCAAGAGTGGATATACATTTACTCTTGGTACAGAAGTAGTCTCTTGTAAATATATCAAAAGTGACATGTATCGCTAGCTCTACAATGATCTCTAATATAGGTGCATTAGATAAGGTCGGTGAATAAGTTGAATACTCCAAAATTTCTTAATAGATATTGTATTTTGGCCTAAATCGTTGGCATTAGTATGCATCCACTTTGATAGTCAAGATGCAATAGGTAGGGAATGGATCACGACGTATAACAGAAACTCTCGTCATATATGACATAGACATGATATAGTTAGAAAACTATTCTCTTATTGGAAGTATAAGAATTCACTATGTAAAGTCAAAGTATAATGTGTCGGATCCACATAAAAAAGGACTAACTAGAGAGAAAGTTGAAAAATCATCTAAGGAAATTGATTTATAACTTAGGACAAGTCGACATTTTTAAAAAACTCTATCAATTATCATGATAAAGAAAATACTCAAGGACAAGGATACAACATTAAGGCTTGTTAATGAGTTAATAAAGCTTAGTGGTTTTAATGATTTGGTAAGTTTGGCAGAGTTGACCAAATAGTGATTCTACGCGATAACACGATTTGGAATTACCTATGTGAGTATAAAGTGTAACCCGCTTCAACGAAGATGATTGTAAAAATCTCATCTCTCTATACACTCATGAAACCAGGAGGTGTTCATTTCTAAAACAAACACAACCGTAAGAACCATAAATGGTAAAGGGTTAAATGTGTGACCTATGGTTGGCTTTGTATACACCAAAGATCGACGGTTCAATGATATCGCATCTACCGATTGACCGAGTATATCCAACATATATTCACGACGGAAAGTCCAAGGGGAAGCATACTTATCCAGATGCAATCAATTCTTTCTTGTAAAATACTCATATTTGTCCGTTTCTTTGTCTTGGAGTCATTCCCAATTCAAGAGGGAGATTGTTGGGTTTTAAAAGTTGTAAATGGAAAATGAAGAGTTGAGACTTTTATAAAGAGTTGCGACTTTTATGAAATGTTTTGACTTTTATGGGAGTTATTACTTTTATGAAAGGTGACGACATTTCCGAAAGATTGTGACTTTTCCAAAGGTTTGTGACCTTTCCTGTATGGCACAAGAAGAACCTTTTCTCACTACCCTTTGTTTTCTATAAATTGAGAGATTTCCTCTCATTTAAAAAAAGAGAATTTATGGACTTCTTCTACTACTACTAAATCTAGTATTTTAAGTGTACTTTACTCCCGTTGAGTGGCTCGCTGACACCAGCGTTTTGGGTATCATTGCACTGGTGATTGAGATCATTCGATCTTGAGAGGACATCTTCCAAATCAAACCTTGGATACTAGAGGCGAATAATATCCTTAAGGGGACACTGTGCATTCAGTGATCTTGATCTTCTTTCTATTTTTCCAGATTCTTGTATGTAATACAAACATTAGATTTGTGAATTAATTTTTGTTCTTCTATTCTTTCTTTCTTCACTGGTTCATTAAACTTGGTAACTTTGTGTTTCTGCAAAGTCGGTAGGAATCAGTAACATTCTTTAGACACATATTAACAACAAATTTTCTTCAAGAAAAATATTTCGTATATTTTTTCTAATCTGTTTATGATTCTAGTTTTGCTACTAGTTTTAATTTTCTAGTTGTGAATTAATGTTCTTAACCTTTGTTGTCTTAGAAAGTTGTTCAAAGTTTTGCTCTAAGTATGTTTGTAATACAATATGAACAACATGTCTCAACTTTAGTGTTTAGGTCTTATATACCACTCGTTATAAAAGTGGCTCATACATACCCTACTGTTAAACAACTAACTCATCTATACTTTTATCCTCTAAAGAAAGTGAAAAAAAAATTTTAAATTAATTATAATTTTTTTAAAAAAAAATGTTTATATAGGGGTATATTTCATCTTTCTCACACATTTTTTTTACTTTTTGATTCAACGACAAATTTGAATTAATTATTAGTTAATTGATGAAGCTTATTTTGGATTTAACTTTCATGTATATTTTTGGGACATAGTTGCCGCCCAAAAAAGTTATAGATACAAAAAATAAATTAAAATATACCTGAGAAAATATAATTTTAAATTTTTCTCTTTTTCCATTCAAAGATCTTTCTTTATTTCACATATTTTTACACATAAGAATGAAAGAAAAATGAAGCAAAAATCATGTAGGAGAAGTATCGTAAATACCCCTACATATTTTTTCTAAAATTAAGGGTAACGGGTAAAATATATCTCTCAACTTTGTGATTATATAGCAGACATTTCCCTCGTTAAAAAAGCTAGTTGATATACACCAATAGCACCTAACAACTTTGTGCATATATACCCCATCTCCTGAAAATTTTGTACAGTTAGTCATTTCATTAAAAGACTCAATTAAAAAAATTCTATTAACTTGTTTTAAAATTTCAAAAAGACCACGAGGCTTAAAAGTATTTTCATTCATTTTTATGTTCCTAGGCCTGGTCTATTTTTTTAAAAAAAAAAAAAAAACTCAATGCTTCATCAATTTAGACACGATCCAAATTCATTTTGTGACTAAGTCGAAAAAAATTCAGTTTTTTTTCTCATTTTCAAAATCAGTAAAATATGTCTTTGCCTGTTTTGGGCTCGTTTGAATCGGAAATGCACCATTATTTCTCAATGGAACGAACTGGTTTCATTTCTAAGTTCTTAACGGAAATCCATGAAAAATTTTGGTCATTTTATTTTGGGATTTCCATACTAAAAAATGCATGGGCTATAGCACACGAAAATTGATAAAATCTGTTTGTGCCTACTTTATGGTTCGTTTGAACTTTAAAATGAATCATTTTTCCTGCGGCATGAACTGATTTCATTTATAAGGTCATAACAAATGTTCATGAAAAATTTCGTCCATTTTATTTTGATATTTCAGGATCAAAAAAATCCATGGGCGACAAAACACAAAAATTGGTAAAATATGTCTTTACCTGCTTTGGGACTCGTTTGACTTCAAAATGCGACATTTTTTTCTGCGGGATGAACTGATTAAATTTTTAAGGTCTTGGCGAACATCTTGAAAAATTTTAGCCATTTTGTTTTGAGATTTCTGTATTTAAACAAATTAATGGGATATAGCACAAGAAATCGGTAAAATCTATTTTGTCTGCTTTGGAGCTTGTTTGAACTTAAAAATTCAAATTTCTCCCATTGTCCCGATTCAATTTCTAAAATCTTAACAAATGTCCATGAAAAATTTTAGCCATTTTGCTTTGGGATTTCTAAATAAAAATTACAATGGCTATAGCACACGAAAATTTGTAAAATCATGCTTTGTCTGCTTTAGGGCTTGTTTGAACTTGAAAATGCATCATCTTTCCCCGCTAGACAAACTGGTTCAATGTCTAAGGTTTTAAAGGATGTCCATGAAAAGTTTGTCCATATTTTAGAATGTTTTGGTAAAAAATGAATTCATGGGCTATATATACATACGAAAATGATAAAATTAGTTTTTACCTAGTTTGAGGCTCATTTGAACTTGAAAATGGACTAGTTTTTTCCATGAGACGAACTGGTTCCATTTCTAATGTCTTAGCGAAGGTCAATTTAAAATTTCACCCATTTTGTTTTGGCATTTCTGATAAAAAAAATTCATGGGCTATACCACACGAAAATTGATAAAATCTGTCTGCTTTGGGGCTCGCTTAAATTTTAAAATGCACCATTTTTTCCCATGGGACGAACTGGTTCCATTTCTAAGGTCTTAACGAATTCCATTAAAAATTTTGAAAATTTTAGTATGGGATTTTTCAGATTAAAAAAAATTATGTGTTATAGCACAAAAAAATAGGTAAAATCTGCCAATGACTGCTTAGGGGCTCGTTTGCACTTGAAAAAGCACTATTTTTTCCCGAGGATTGAAGTGCTTCGATTTATAAAGTTTTTACAAAGGCCTATTAAAAATTTTGCCATTTTGTTCAAGGTTTCAGTATAAAACAAAAGTTTATGGGTTATAGCTCACGAAAATCGATAAAATCTTTTTTTCCTTCTTCGGGGCTCGTTTGAACTATAAAATGCACAATTTTCCCCAACATATGAACTAGTTCAACTTTTATGGTTTTAACGGACGTCCATGAAAATTTTTGGCCATTTTGTTTCAAGATTACCGGACTTAAAAAAATACATGGTCTATATAACACGAAAATCGGTAAAACTCTCTTTTCGTACATTGGGGCTTGTTTGAACTTGAAAATGCACCATTTTTCCCCACTGGACGAATTGGTTCCATTTCTAATGTTTTAACGGATGTCTATGAAAAGTTTTCAGTCATTTGTTTTTGGGATTTCCGGAATTAAAAAATCATGAGTTATAGTTCATGAAAATTGGTAAAATATATCTTTACCACCTTTGGGGTTCGTTTGAACTTTAAAATGCACATTTTTCCCCACAAAATGAAAAAATTCCATCTCTAAGTTCTTAACTGATGTCCATGAAAAGTCTAGGCCATTTTGTTTTTTGCCATTTCCGAATAAGAAATAATTCTTGGGCTAAAGCACAGGAAAATCAGTAAATCAGCCTTTGCCTGCTATGGGCTCGTCATAACTTGAAAATTCATTTTTTTCACCACGGGGCGAAATGATTCAATTTCTAAGGTCTTAACCAACGTCCATGAAAAACTCTTTAACAATCCTAAAAATGTATAAGATAAGTTATGCTTAAAGTGTCTAGAATGCCTACGATTAGAACGGGTTTACACGGATTGATGAGCGTAGAACCAAGACTCTGAACCCTTCCAATAGACAAGCCAACTAACTTGGGGAGTTAGTTGAGCTAGGAAAGGTTGGGTCCATCCATGTAGGGCTCCCGAATATGAAGATTTGCCCGGATGAGTCTTTACCGGACTTGAAAAGGGGAAATCTTAAGTTTGGAGGGTCTAGGAGTATAATGGTATTTTTCTATGCTAAGTGTAGTACCGTAATAACCCTAAATATGCAATTATTTATTTTATATTGTGGACGGGAATTTAAGGAAGAGAGGGCCGAAATTGCCCATTAAGAAAAATCTTGCTCCACCCGGGTTCGAACCTAGTTGGGAGCAATGATTTAATTTGTTTTAATTAATTTGGTAGATTAATTTAATAAATTAATAATACATAGCTGATTAAAAAAAAGGAAATCAGATTTTTAAATATGATTTATAAATTATTAATTAATTTGTGTAAGTCTTGCCAACTAGTCCTAGTTCTAAGGGACACTATCTCACACCTATACCTCTGTCTCTCTCTGTCTCTCGTTTAACTTTATTTTTGAATGCAAAAACATAAAATAAAATATCAGAAAACAACGAAAAATTTCTCTACACTCAAAGAACTTACCAAAAAAATACAAACAAACAAGCTAACTTAAGAAACGAAAAATTTACACAATCTTCTCGAGGGAATCATGTTGAAGGTTTAGTAGAGGATTTGGGAAGCACTTTGAAGGTGTGGAAAGCTACAACCAGTAATGGGTCTTCTCTCCTAGAATCCTTTCTCCAAGAGAAATTTCATTCTACGAATTCAACGTATGAAACTAGGGTTGTCCCCTCTATTGTAGAATTCCTTCTCCCTAGTCTCCTTCAGATTTCAATCTAAATTAGGTTAGAATCATGTTGTTGGTATGGTTGCTGGTAGCTAAGTGTGAAATATGATTTTTTGTGATTTTGTGTTTGGAAATTGAAAGCATGTTCAATGATGTCAACCGAAATTGATGTTGTGCAATGTGTAAAATGTATGTTATTGTTCTCGGTTTTGAAGCCTTAAAAAGGATATTTTAATGATTGGAATTAATGTGCATAAGATGTGTAATTTTTAATGTTAAATGAAGTGTAAGGTGGATGATCTTATGTGAAAAAATCTTAGTTAAAACAATAATAAATCTACACCTAAAAACGCGTTAAACAAATCGTGAAAATACCACAAATTAACACATGAATGTTGTTAAGTAAATGCTAGAGACATAATCAAATTTCCAGCACTTGGTGATGGGGTTTCCGCCAGGATAATGTGAAAGATGAGAGCAATCTCAAATGAGTCTAAGTAAATGTTACCAAACCATACTCACCAATGAGAGTGTAAAGTTAATGAAGAGACCAGTCTCTATGAACAGTATAATAAAAGTATTGAAGTTAATGCATACTTAATACTAATGATGACATGACAAATAATCTAATGAGCTATGATGTCCTCATGCAAGAAGCCAGCTTCCATGTTGTATGAGTTGAATGTAATGACACCTTATACTGTCCACGTAACTCTCATGAGATGATACTGTCCGGCATGCTAGGTATGGGTCTTCTTATATCTCCTAGTCGTCGAACCTATACTGCCAATATAGGGATCTCGTGGGGTTCAATACCCATGTACTACAGCATGTTTTGGGTCATTTGGCCGGTGATTCCACCTCTTTCAGTGTGGAGGAGACACTGGATCTTATGATTCTCACATGATCTATGTCGGTTAAAGTTAATGTTTCCAAAGAATGAATTAGGCCAGCCTTGATTGATGCACATAATTAAATGAAAGATACCAAAGGTTTAAGGATAAGATAATCAAAAGGTGAGCTAGACTTAAGTAATGACGCTAGGTTATTTTTTGTCATTGCATAACAAACCTGATGAGAGTCTTAAAATACATCCTGGGTATGACTGGTGATTGCACTAGTATATGAAAGAATGTAAAATGAAGTACGTATGAATGAATGAAGCAGACTCTGTGTTTGCCAAAGAAGGCTCCCTAGTTGAGGTCCCATATGTTGAGCCCTCATTTTGGGAAGTTCTAACGTCACGTCCATGATCCCAAGGTGTCATGGCATAGGAAAGTATTATATGAACTACATGTTATGATATGTTAAATATGTTATGTGCTCTTTGCAAAATGATAAGTTTGATGATGCATGTTACACTCATGGCATGACTTTCCTAATCCAAATTTGGCAAATCCACTAACTTTACCTTCCATAATTCATGTTGTTAGGAAAGATCCTTTCTTACTCATACATGTTCTTGGTGTGTTCTTTCCTATACCCATACTTAGTACAAGTGTGCACTAATTCCATACATATATATACTTTTAGGTGTAGGCACAGGTGGACGTTAGTTCTTACAGTACAACATTGCAGTTATCCGGACGTTCATCCGGACTTGGTAAGTCATCATGCTTTTGAGGCTGTCTACTGTTATTATCTAGCTAAGATATAGGCTTTAGCTATTGGAGCATATTCCGCTATTGTTTCATTCCCCATTTCATTTCCGAATTTGTATTGGTGCCATTTTGGCAAGTATACACTTAGTGCAGTATTAAACTATTTCTTTCATTTGATGATCTTAATGTTATATGGTTGATTGTGAACATTTATGAGTTTAAGTAGAATGTCTTATACGAATGTTAAATAACAAAAAGTTCATATTTTCTTCAGAAAAAACATAGATGAAGTAAAAATGATGTATGTAGGCTTTTCTACGACATCTGAGAGGTCAACGACGCCGGTCTCGTCTGGGGTCTAGATTCTGGTCATGAAAAAGTTGGTATCAGAGCACTATGTTAAATTTAAAGAATAATAAGTTCACATCAACCACATTGAGTAGTTTCTAAGTCAGGGTAGTGAAGTGCACTAGTATCCTAAATTAGAGACTGCATGATGCGTAGGAAAATTTTCCTTCTTTTGATCTTATCGTGCCTTTGCTAATGTTTGATTTCTTGGTGTTATTAGTGTGTCTAAATCAACTCTTGTTGTTTTAAGAGAATGAATACCAGGAGAAACATTGGTTAGAGGAGAGGACGAGCAACTACTGGGGACCATCAGGTTCCACCCCAAGCTCCAACAGAAGGAGTTGCCATGCTAGTTAACCCAGCTGGGTTGACTGATGCTGAGGTGCGGACCGTTCTGGCTTAGATGGATCAGGTCATCACCATGAAGGCCCAGGGCATGACTGCCTAGTTCAACCGACAAAATTTTGAGAGGAAGAACCCAACAGTGCGTAGCATGGCTAACAGGCTGCGAGACTTCAAGAGGATGAATTATCCTATCTTTAGAGGGTCCAAAATTTGAGAGGATTCCCAGGAGTTTGTGGATGAGGTCCACAATGTTTTGGTGGTCATGGGGGCCACATATACTGAGAATACTGAGTTGGCTTCCTATAAGCTCAAGGATGTTGCACACACTTTGTGCAAGATGTGGCAAGATAATTGGGCATTGGGTGGAGTTCCGGTCACTTGGGAGCTGTTTCAGATAGCTTTTCTGGAGAGATTATTCCTTAGGATGATGAGAGAAGCTATTTTACAGGAATTTATCAAACTGAAACAAGGATCAATAACACTCAGGGAGTATTCTTTGAATTTCGTTGAGCTGTCCAGATATGTCACTTGGCCTATGTCTAACAGCAGGGATGAGATGAGCAGGTTTCTCACGGGCATTACCGGAGATCTGGAGGAGGAGTATCAACATGAGATGCTCCATGATAACATAGACCTCTCAATGATTATGGTGCAGGTCACACAGGTAGAGGAGAGCTGGAAGAGGAGGGTCGTTTGTGATGCTCGGATGCCTAAGTCTTCTGATGAAGTAGGTCCTACCAATGGAGGAAACAGGAACAACTTTGGTGTTCGTGAACAACCCAGGTAAGAAAAGGGGCAACACATTTCTGGGAACTCTAACTTTAAGAGAAGTGCAGCACCCAGAGGAGGCATACCCGATCCCAAGAAGGGTAATGGAGGTGATGTGCAATGTCCCAGAAAGCACTGTGCTAATTGTGGCCGTGCTCATAGTGGAGAGTGTAGACAGGGTAGTGCCTGTTTCGGATGCGGTAATAGTGGACACATGGTCAGGAACTACCCACAGAACAGGGGTCAGGCAAGAGGTAATGCTCATCCTACACCTAACCCACAGGGTACAGCAGCAGTCGAGACTCCTAAGAGGAACAAGTTTTGTGCCCTAAAGTGTAGGAGGAGCAGGAGAAGTCTGCTGATGTGGTCAGAGGTATGCTGCAAGTATTGTCAACTTCTATTTATGCTTTACTTTATCCAAGGTCTACGCTTTCCTTTGTAAATCCTTTGCTTGCTCTCGCTTTTGAAATATTACCTGAACTTCTACATGATGCTATAGTGGTTAGTACACCTTTAGGAGAAAATGTAAGGACTGATACCGTATACAACGATTGTCTAATATTTGTATTCGGTAAGACTATGTGTGTAGACTTGGTTGAATTATCTATGCATGATTTTAATGTTATTCTTGGCATGGACTGGCTTCATAATTGTTATGCTTGTATGGATTATCGTAGTAGGGTGGTGAGGTTTCATTTTCCTAATGAAAAATAGCTGGATGGGAGTGGTACAATTCGAGTCTTCCTCATCCCTTGATTTCGAACCTTAAGGACAATAAAATGATGTCTAAGGGGTTATTGTGCCATCTTGTGAGTGTTAATTATTTAGATCATGACATTCCTTCAATAGACTCAGTACCTAAGTGAGTGAGTTTCAAGATGTTTTTATTGATGATTTTCCTGGAGTTGCTCCCCCTAGAGAGATTGATTTTGGTATCGACTTAGAACCCGGTATTAAACCAATTTCATTTCCTCCTTACAAAATGGCTCCAGCTGAACTCAATGATTTGAAGCTGCAGTTAAAAGATCTCATTGATAAGGGTTTCATTCAGCCGAGCATATCCCCGTGGGGTGCTCCAGTTTTATTTGTGAAAAAGAAAGATGGATCCCTTAGAATGTGTATCGATTATCGGTAGCTCAACAAGGTCACTATCAAGAATAAGTATCCACTCCCCAGAATAGATGATTTGTTTGACCAACTCCAAGAGTGTAGTTTCTTCTCGAAGATTAATCTTCGTTCAGGGTACCATCAGCTTAGAGTTAGGGATGAAGATATCCCAAAGATAGCCTTTTGTACCCGTTATGGTCACGATGAGATTCGTGATGTCATTTGGTCTCACTGATGCACCTGCTGCATTTATGGACCTCATGAACAGATTTTTCCGTGATTACCTTGACTCCTTCATCATAGTTTTCATTGATGATATTCTCATCTATTCTAAGACCAAGAAAGAGCATGAACAGCACTTGAGACTAACCTTGCAGGTAATTAGACAACATCTGTTGTATGCCAAATTCAGCAAATGTGAATTCTTGCTCAGATCAGTGACTTTTATTGTTTAGGTACTGTCCTATACAGGTGTGGAGCTAGATCCCAAAAAGACTGAGGCTGTTAAGAACTGGACAAAACCTCTTACTCCCACAGATATCCATAGCTTCTTGGGATTGGCTGATTTCTATCGCAGATTCGTGGAGGTTTTTTCTTCCATTGTTGCCCCACTCACCGCCTTGACGAAGAAGAAAGTCAGGTTTGATTGGGCGGAGACTTGTGAAAAGAGTTTCCAAGAGCTCAAGAACAGACTCACTTCAGCCTCGGTGCTTACCTTGCCTAAGTGTGGTGAGAATTACACTGTATATTGCGAAGCATCTAGGGTTTGTCTGGGGTTTGTTCTTATGTAGGGTGGTAAGGTGATAGCCTATGCGTCCAGATAGCTCAAGCTGCATGAGAAGAACTATCCAACTCATTACATAGAGTTGGAAGCGGTGGTGTTTGCACTAAATCTCTGGAGGCACTACCTGTATGGATTACATATTGATGTGTTCACAGACCACAAGAGTCTCCTGTACGTGTTTACACAGAGGGAGTTAAATCTACGTCAGTGAAGTTGGTTGGAGCTATTGAAAGACTATGACATGAATGTTCACTACCATCAAGGTAAGGCTAATGTTGTAGCAGATGGTTTAAGCAGAATAAGCATGGGGAGTACAGCCCACGTTGAGGATAAGAAGAAGGAGTTGGTGAAATATGTACACAGACTGGCTAGACTGGTTGTGTGGTTGGTTGACTCTACTAGTGGAGGGTGTTTCGGTCCATCCTAGTTCTGAAACATGCTTGGTAGTTGAAGTCAAGAAGGGTCAGTATCTTGATCCTGTGTTGATGGAGCTGAAAGACTCGGTATTGACAAAGATGAATGAATCTTTTGCCTTGGGAGGTGACGACATACTTAGGTACCAGGACAGGCTGTGTGTACTAGATGTTGATGATTTGCGGACCAAAATTGTTGCAGAGGACCATGGTTCCAGATATTCCACACATCCAATTTCCATAAGATGTATCCTGATCTAAGTAGATCTATTAGTTGGATGGCATGAAGAAGGATATTGCTGAGTATGTGGCTAAGTGTCCTAATTGTCAGCATGTTACGGTAGAGCATCTTAAGCCAGGAGGTCTGACTCAAATTATCGAGGTCCCGACTTGGAAGTGGGTGGCCATTAATATGGACTTTGTGGTTTGTCTTCCGAAGACTAAGAGGTAGCATGACTCCATAAAGGTAATTATGGACATAATGACTAAGTCTTCCCACTTTGTCCCTGTGAAGTCTACTTACAGGGCCGAGGACTATGCGAGACTCTACATTGATGAGATTATGAGATAGCATGGGATTCCTTTGTCTATAATTTCAGATAGAGGAGCTCAGTTCACTTCGCATTTCTGGAGATCTTTCCAGAAGAGCTTAGGCACACAGGTGAAGCTTAGTAATGCCTTTTATCCTCAGACTGATGGGCAGGATGATCGCACCATTCAGACATTGGAGGACATGTTTACGGCGTGCATGATTTACTTCAGAAGTAGTTGGGACGACCATTTTCCTTTGATAGAGTTCTTGTGTAATAACAGTTATCACTCTAGCATTGGGATGGCACCATTTGAGGCAATATATGGTAGGAGATGTAGGTCTCCAGTTGGGTGGCTCGACGTTGGAGAGTCTTCCATTATGGATCCGAAGATAATTCACGAGGCCTTAGAGAATGTCACAATTATTAGAGACAGGTTGGCTACTACTTATAGTCGGCAGAAGTTATATACGGATAATAGAAAGTGGCCCTTAGAGTTTGATATTGCTGACCAAGTCTATTTGAAAATATCACCTCTGAAAGGGTGATAAGGTTTGGCAGGAAGAGGAAGTTGAGCCCGAGATATGTTGGGTTATATGAGGTCCTACGGCGTGTGGGTAAAGTGTCATGTGATTTGGCATTGCCTGCAGAGGTAGCTTCTGTTCATCCAGTCTTTCATGTGTCCATGTTGAAGGAGTGCCTGTTTGATCCAGCATCAATTCTATCTATTGAAGGTTTGGGGGTTGACGAAGACTTGTCCTCTAAGGAGATACCTGTTGAGATTCTAGATTGACAGGTGAAGCGACTGAGAAAGAAGGAGGTTTCCATAGTGAAGGTATTGTGGAGGAACCATCTTATTGAGGGTACTACATGGGAGAACGAGGTCGATATGAGATCCCGCTATCCCCATCTATTCAGCTCTTGAGGTTAGGCTCCCTTCTCTAAAGTATAAGTTTCCTTATCTCTCCATTCTTTGTTGTTACTGCTTGATAGTGTGTAGTAAGTATGTTATGATCTGTTTGGCATCACGCGAAATAGTTAGTAGTTTCATTCGGGGATGAATGTTCCTAAGGGGGGGATAATGTAACAACCTTAAAAATGTATAAGATAAGTAATGCTTAATGTGTCTAAAATGCCTACGATTAAACGAGGTTCACACGGATTGATGCCCGTAGAACCAGGCCTCTGAACCCTTGCAACAGCCAAGCCGACTAACTTGGGGAGTTATTTGAGCTAGGAAATTCTGGGTCCAACCATGTAGGGCTCTCGAATATGAAGATTAGCCCGGATGAGTCTTTACCGGACTTAAAAAGGGAAAATCTTAAGCTTGGGGGGTCTAGGGGTAAAATGGTCATTTTCCAGGCTAAGGGTAGTATCGCAATTACCCTAAATATGTAATTAATTATTTTATTAATATTTTGGAGGGGCATTTTTGGAAGAGAGGGCCGAAATTGCCCATTAAGCAAAATGTTGTTCCACACGGGTTCGAACCTAGTTGGGAGCAATGATTTAATTTGTTTTTAATTTATTTGGTAGATTAATTAATAAATTAATCATTAATGGGTGATTAAAAAAGGAAATCAGATTTTTAATTATTTTTTATTAATTATTAATTAATTTTACTAAATCTTGCCAAGTAATCCTAGTTCTAAGGGACACTATCTCACACCTATACCTCTCTCTCTCTCTCTCTCTCTCTATCTCTCTCTCTCTCTCTCTCTTGTTTCACTTTCTTTTTGGCTGAAAAAACAGAAAACAAAAGATTAGAAAACTACCAAGAAGTTCTCTACACTCAAAGAACTTACCCAAAAAAAATACAAACAAACAAGCTAACTTAAGAAATAAAAAATTTACACAATTTCTCGATGGGATCGTGTTGAAGGTTTAGTGGAGGATTCGGGAAGCACTTTAAAGGTATGAAAAGTTACAACCCGGTATTGGTTTTCTCTCCTGGAATCCTTTCTCCAAGAGAAGTTTCTTTTTACGAATTCAACGTATGAAACAAGGGTTGTCCCCTCTATTGTCGAATTCCTTGTCCCTAGTCTCCTTCCGATTTAAATCTAAATTAGGTTAGAAATCATGTTGTTGGTATTGTTGCTGGTAGCTAAGTGTGAAATATGATTATTATTTTATTATTTTGTGTTTGGAAATTGCAAGCATATTCAATGATGTCAACCGAAAATGATGTTGTGCAATGTGTAAAATATATGTTGTTGTTCTCGGTTTTGAAGCCTTAAAGTTGCTAGTTTAATGATTGGAATTAATGTGCATAAGATGTGTAATTTGTGATGTTTAAATGAAGTATGAGGTGGCTGATATTAAGTGGGAATATTTTAGTTAAAACAACAATGAATCTAGACCTAAAATCTCGTTAAAAAGATCATGAAAATACAAAAAAAACGAACGCATGAATGTTATTAAGTCAAGGCTAGAGACTTAATCAATTTTCTAGCACTTGGTGATGGAGTTTCTGCCAGATGCTTGATGTTTTGGAGAAGTGTAAAAATAAATTAAAACATGTGAGTTTACTAGGGATTGAACCCAAGACCTCACAACATGAAAGCTAAAAAAATAAATAAATAAAAATTAGAGGTGTGGGATTCGAACCCACAACCTCTCTGCCAAACAAGAGAGCAAAGGGAAAATATAATATAATAAAATAATGAGAGGAGTGGGATTCGAACCCACCACCTCTTGGCTGAAGGAGGAGATGATGAGAGAGTTAATAAAAATAATGAGAGGAGTGGAATTCGAACCCACCTCCTCTCTTTCACCAAGGAAGAACTTGGGAAAAATAAAGGGAAATAAACGAATGTTGCTATGGGGGTTCGATCCCAAATACCCTAGTGCTTAAACGCCTAAGGGGAAGAGAGGTACGGGAAAAAGAAAGGAAAAATAATGTTAGCGAGGGGATTCGAAATCGGGTTCCCCAAGCCGAAATGTAAATCAAAAATTAGGTGGAAAAATAAATAACTAAGTGTTACCCAAGGAATTTGAAGTCGGGTTCCCTTTCCCAAATTCCGTATTGACACATAAGTCATATGTGAATAAATGTTTAATTAATTCTGCATTTAAAGAACATAATCAATATCTTGGCATATCTACACGATGCATAAGTCTTGTACCACATAATATAGGGTAAACATGAATCACTTAGACAAACTATGAATGAAGCCTCATGAATTGTATGTGTGGACTTATAAGTCTAGCATACGCTTAAAATTAAGTGAACCTAAGATGTATATTACGAAATGATGTAAAACTAGATGGATTAAGTAAGAGTGTGAAACACACTAAATGGCCAAGTGCATTGGCATATGATGAAATGAACATTCATGTAAAGGGGTGAGTAATTATGAAGAGAAAATGTGTTAAAGTTAATGAATGTGGTGACAACATGATAAGAGTCTAATGTGAAAGATGAGAGCAATCTCAACTGAGCCTAAGTAAATGTGACCAAAACATCTCACCTATGAGAGTTTAAAGTTAATGAAGAGACCAGTATCTATGAACACTGTAATGAAAGTATTGAAGTTAATGCATACATAATAGTAATGATCAGATGAGATTCATCTAATGAGCTATGATGTCCTTATGCTAGAAGCTAGCTTCCATAATGTATGAGTTGAATATAATGAAACTTTATACTGAGCAACGATAGGCTAGCTATGAGCGGTGGCGGAGATTCACGTAACTCTCATGAGATGAGACTTCTCGGCATGCTAGGTATGGGTCTCCTTATAACACATAGTCGTCGAACCTATACTGTCAATATAGAGATCTAGCGGGGTTCAATTCCCATGTACGCTAGCATGTTTTGGGTCACTTTGGCTGGTGATTTCACCTCTTTCCGGTGTTAGGGAGATACTGGTTTGATGATTCTCACATGATCTATGTCAGTTAAAGTTAAAGTTACCAAAGAATGAATGAGGCCACCATTAAATGTTGCACAAAAAATGAAATGAATGATACCAAAAGTGTAAGGATAGGATAATCAAGAGGTGAACTAGACTTAAGTAACGACGCTAGGTTATATTTGGTCGTTGTACAGCAAACCCGATTAGAGTCTTAAACTACATCTTATCTATGACTGGTGATTGCACTAGTATATGAAAGAATGAAGAATGATGTACGTATGAATGAATGAAGTAGACTTTGTGTTTTCTAAAGAAGGCTCCCTAGTTAAGGTCCCATATGTTGAGCCCTCATTCTGGGAAGTCCTAACGTCAAGTCCATTATCCCAAGGTCTCATGGCATAAGAAAGAATTATATCAACTACATGATATGATCTGTGAAATATGTTATGTGCTATTTGCAAAATGATAAGTTTGATGATGTATGTTACACTCATGGTATGACTTTCCTAATCCAAATTTGGCAAGTCCACTGACTTTACCTTCCATAATTCATATTGTTATGAAAGAGCCATTATTATTCATACATGTCCTTGCTGTGTGCTTGGATAGACCCATACTTAGTACAAGTGTGTACTAATTCCATACAAATATCTACTTTTAGGTGCAAGCACAGGTGGACGTTAGATCTTACGGTACGACGTTGCACCTATCTGGACGTGGAGATTTCATCCGGACTTGGTGGGACCTCATGCTTTCGAGGCTGTCCTCTATTATTTTCTGGCTTAGATGTAGGTTTTAGCTAGTGGAGCATGTTCCACTAGTGTTTCATTCCCCATTTTATTTAAGACTTTGTATTGGTGCTATTTTGCCAAAGTATACACTTAATGCAGTATAAAACTATATCTTTCATTTGATGATCTTAATGTTAGATGGTTGATTGTGAACGTTTATGAGTTTAAGTAGAATGTCTTATACGAATGTTAAACAACAAAAAGTTCATGTTTTCAGCAAAAATTAACCTAGATGAAGTAAAGAAGACGTATTTAGGTTTGTCTGCAACCTCTGAGAGGTCAATGATGTCGGTCTCATCTGAGGTCTAGATTCGGGTCGTGACAATTTCAACCTGTTTATATCAAAATTTCTTAATTAAAAAAATATGGGCTATAGCGCATCAAAATTGGTAAAATTTGTCTTTTCTTGCTTTGGGTTCGTTTGAACTTAAAAATGTATCATTTTTTACTGTGGGACAAACTGTTTCCATTTCTATGGTCATAATGAATGTCCATGAAAAATTTTGGCCATTCTATTTTGGTATCTCTAGATAAAAAAAAAATCAATGAGGTATAATATACGAAAATTGGTAAAATTTGTCTTTGCTGCTTTGAGGCTTGTTTGAACTTAGAAATGTACCATTTTTCCAGGCGAGACGAATTGGTTTCGATTCTAAGGTCTTAATAGACCTCCATGAAAATTTTCGACAATTTTTTTTAGATATTTTGGAAAAAAATAAATCCATGCACCATATGATATGAGAATCGGTAAAATCAGTCTTTGCCTAATTTGAGACTCGTTTGAACTTGAAAATGCATCATTTTTTCCGCAAGAGGATATGGTTTCATTTCTAATGTCTTAACAAATGCTCATAAAAAATATCGGCCATCTTTTTGGGATTTTCAGATTAAAGATATGCATGGGCTATGCACACGAAATTGGTAAAATCTATCTTTGCCTTCATTAGAGTTCGTTTGAACTAGAAAATGCACCATTTATTCTTGCGGGATGAATTGGTTCCATTTCTAAGGTGTTAGCAGACGTCCAAAATTTTTTTGACTATTTTATTTCAGAATATCCGGTTCAAAATTTTTTAATGGTTATAATATATGAAAATCGAGAAAATTTGTCTTTGCCTGCTTTGGGGATCGTTTAAACATTAAAATGCACCATCTGTGACACGAAGATTTGTAAAATCTGTTGTTGCCTACATTGGAGCTTGTTTGAACTTGAAAATGCACCATTTTTTCTGCGGGACAAATTGGTTATATTACTAAGATTCTCACGGACTTCCATGAAAACTATTGGTCATTTTTTTTCCAGGATTTTCGGACTATAAAAATCCATGGGCGATAGCACACGAAAATCAGTAACATCTTTGTTTGTCTTCCTTGGGGCTTGTTATATCTTAAAAATGCACCATTTTCCCCAATTCTATGATCTTAATAGACGTCCATGAAAAATTTTGGTCATTTTATTTGGGGATTTCAAGATGAAAAAAATCAATGGACTATAGCACACGAAGATTGATAAAATCTGCTTTTGCCTGATTTGGAGCTCGTTTGAACATGAAAATGCACCATTTTTCCTTGCGGGGAAAATGTCTTAATGGATATACATGAAAATTTTTGATCATTTTTTTGGGATTTCGGATAAAAAAATTCATGGGCTATAGCACACGAAAATTGGTAAAATCTTTCTTTGCTTGCTTTGGGGCTGGTTTGAACTTGAAAATGCACCATTTCCCCTATCGGGAAAAACTGGTTCGATTTCTAAGGTCTTAAGAGACGTTCATGAAAAACTTCGGCCAGATTGTTCATAATTTTTGGATGAAAAAAATCTATGGGCTGTAGCACATGAAAATCGGTAAAATTCGCCTTTGTTTGCTTTAGGACTCGATTAAACTTGATGATCCACCATTTTCCCCTACGCGACAAACTAATTTCATTTCTAAGGTCTTAACGGATGTAAATTAAAAAAATTTGGCCATTTTTTAAAGGAATTTCCAGATGAAAAAATTCAATGGTTATAGCACACAAAAACTGATAATTAAAATATACATTTACCTATTTTGGGCTCGTTTGAACATTAAAATGCACCATTTTCCCCCGTAGGACGAACTGTTTCCATTTCTAAGGTATTAAAGAACGTCCTCAAAAAAATTTAGTCCATTTTGTTTTGGATTTAAAAAAATCCACAATCTATAGCACACAACAAATTGTAAAATCTACCTATAACCTGCTTTGAGGCTCGTTTGAACTTGAAAATGCATCATATTTCCTCGTGAGAGGGACTAGTTCCATTTCTAAGGTTTTAAAGGACGTCTATGGAAAATTTCAGTCAATTAAATTCGGGATATCCGCATAAAAAAATCATTGGTCTATAGCACACGAAATTTGGTAAAATATTCCTTTGTCTGCTTTTGGCTCGTCTAAACTTAAAAATGCACCATTTTTTCCCTGGAATGAACTGATTTCATTTCTTAGATATTAACGGATGTCAATAAAATATTTCAACCATTTTTTTGGGGATTTTTGAATAAAAAATCAATGGGCTATAAGAACATAATAATTAGTAAATTTTGTATTTGCCTATTTTGGGGCTTGTTTGAATTTGAAAATACACCATGATTTCTCGCATGATGAACTGGTTTAATTTCGAAGGTCTTAACAGATGTCCAAAAAAATTTTTGGTCATTTTGTTTAGGATTTGTGGATTAAAAAACCATGGGCTATATATTACACAAAAATCGGTAAAATCAACATTTGACTTATTTGAGTCTCGTTTGAAAATAAAATGCATCATTTTTCTCACGGGATGAACTGGTTCTAATTCTAAGGTCTTAATGGACTTCCATGAAGAATTTCTGCCATTTTATTTTGGAATTTCCGGATAAAAAAACTCATGGGCTACAGCACACGATAATCGGTAAAATGTGGGGTTGCCTACTTTGGGGCTCGTTTGAACTTTAAAGTGCACCAATTTCCTCCGCCAGATGTACTGTTTCCATTTCTAAGGTATTAACGGATGTCCCTGAAAAAATTCTGTCATTTTGTTTTTAGACCTCGGAATAAAAAAATTATGGGTTATAGCACACCAAAATCGATAAAAGTTGTCTTTGCCTGCTTTGATTCTTGTTTGAATTTGAATATTCATCATTTTTATCCTTGTGACGACTTTGTTCCATTTATAAGGTCTTAAGGGACGTTCATACAAAATTTTGGCCATTTTGTTCGGAGATTCCCGAATAAAAAAAACCATTTTCTATAGAAAATGAATATTAATAAAATTTACCTATGCCTACTTAAGGGCTCGTTTGATCTTTAATATGTGATATTTTTCCACCAAGGATGAATTGGTTCAACTCCTAAAGTCTTAACGGATGTACATTAAAATTTCAGCAATTTTGATTTGATTTCAGGATAAAAAAAATATCCATATGCTATAGTATACAAAAATTGATAAAATTTGTCTTTGCCTGCATTAGGGATTGTATGTACTTTTTAATGCACCATTCTTCTCCGTGGGACAATCTGGTTCGATTTATAAGGTCTTAACAGACACTTACATAAAATTTCAGTCATTTTGTTTCTGGGTTTCCGGATAAAAAAAATAATGTGGTATAGCATAACAAAATTGGTAAAATCTCCCTTTGCCTGCTTTGGAGATCGTTTGAGCTTGAAAATGTACCATTTTTTCATGCGGGATGAACTTGTTCCATTTCTATGGTGTTAACATACATCCACTAAAAATTTCAGCCATTTTATTTTAGGATTTCAGGATCAAAAATACTACGGGCTATAAAACACGATAATCGGTATACTTTGTTTTTGCCTGCTTTGGGGCTCGTTTGAACTTTTGAATGCTCTAGTATTCCCCGCGGGGTGAATTGCTTATATTTCTATGGTCTAAACGGATGTCCATGATAAATTTAGGCCATTATTTTTTTTGGATTTTTGGATTAAAAAAAATTCATGGCTATAGCACAAAAAAATTAGTAAAATCTGGATTCGCTTACTTTGGTGCTCGTTTGAACTTGAAAATGCACCATTTTCCCCACGGGATAAAATGGTTCCATTTCTAATATTTTAACGAACGACCACGATATATTTTGACCATTTTATTTCAAAATTTTCGAATAAAAAATCCATGGGCTTTAGCAGACGAAAATTGATAAAATTTCCTTTGCCTCTGACGCTAGTTTGAACATGAAAATGCATTATTTTTCCTCGTAGGACGAATCAGATCCGTTTCTAAGGTCATAACAGCCGTCAATGAACAATTTGGCAATTTTTATAATAAGATTTTTGAACTAAAAAAATTCATGGTCTATGACACACGAAAATCGATAAAACCTTCATTAGTCTTCTTTCGGGCTCGTTTGAACTTGAAAATGCAACATTCTTACTCACGAAATGAACTAGTTCCATTTCTAAGGTCTTAGTGGACGTCCATAAAAACTTTCATTCATTTTATTTTTTATTTCTGGATCAAGAAAATGTCATTGACTATAACACAATAATCGTTAAAATATCTCTTTGCTTGCTTTGAGGCTCATTTGAACTTTAAAATGCAACATTTTTCGATGCGATATGAACTGGTTCCATTTCGAAGGTCGTAAAAATATCCATTAAAGATTTTGGCTATTTGTTTTGGAATTTTTGGATAAAAAAATTTCATGGACTTTAGTACACGAAAATCGGTGAAATCTTCCTTAACTTTCTTTGAGGCTCGTTTAAACTTTAAAATGCATCATTTTTTCCCACGAGATAAACTGGTTCTATTTCTATGGTCATAAAGGACATCCATGAAAAATTTCTTCCATTTTGTTTCGAGATTTCCTAATCGAAATTTTTTTTAACTTTTTAGCTCACATGAAAATCGATAAAATATGCCTTTGCATACTTTGGGCTCGTTTGAATTTGAAAATCAAACATTTTTCCTCGCAGAAAGAACTAGTTCTATTTCTAAGGACTTAACGGAAGTTAATGAAAAATTTCAACCATTACATTTTGGGATTTCTGAATTTAAAAAAATCTATGGGCTATAAAACACGATATTTGGTAAAATATGCTTTTGTCATCTTAGAAGCTCGTTTGAACTTTAAACGCACCATTTTTTCCCCACTGGATGAACAAGTTTTATCTCAAAGGTCTTAACAGATGTCCAAGAAAAAATTTAGTCTATTTTATTTTGGAATTTCTAGATCAAATAAAATACATTGATTCCATTTCTAAGGTCTTAACTGACACCGATAAAATATTTCTTCCATTTTGTTTCAGAATTTCTGGAAAAAGAAAAATTCATGGGCTAGCACATAAAAATCGGTAAAAACTGTTTTTGCTTGCTTTGGGACTCGTTTGAACTTGAAAATGCACCATTTTTTTCTGCAGAACAAATTACTCAATTTCTAAGGTCTTATCAAATTTCCATGAAAATTTTCAACCATTTTTTTCTGGATTTTTGAATTAAAAGATTAATGTGCTATAACACATGAAAACTGATAAAATATGTCTTTTTCTACTTTGGAGCTCGTTAAAACTTTAAAATGCACTAGTTTTATCAGCGGGACAAATAGGTTCCATTTTTAAGGTCTTAACAGACGTCCATGGAAATTGTTGGCCATTTTATTTGGGGATTTCTTCATCAAAAATAAAAAATTTATGAGCTATAACACAAGAAAAATGGTAAAAATCTGGCTTTGACAGCTTTGTGGCTCGTTTTAACTTAAAAATTCACCATTTTTTTTATGCAGGATGAAGTGGTTCCATTTCTAAGGTCTTAACGGACATCTATAAAAATATATGGCGATTTTAATTCATGATTTTCTGATAAAAATTGTCTTTGCCTACTTTAGAGCTCGTATGAATTTTAAAATGTACCAATTTTTCCAGCGGGACAAACGAGTTCCATTTCTAAGGTCTTAAAAAACGTCCATGAATAATTTCTGTCATTTCTTTCAGATTTTCCAAATAAAATAGTATCCATTGGTTATAGAACACAAAATTGATAAAATCTGTCTTTGCCTGCTTTGTGACTCGTTTGAACTTGAAAGTGCATCATTTTTCCCAGCAAGACGAACTGGTTCTATTCCTAGTTCTTAACAGATGTTCAATAAAAATTTCAGCCATTTTAATTAGGAACTTCCAGATAAAATAAAATACATGATTTATAGCACACAAAAATTGGTAAATCTTCCTTTACCTTCTTTAGGGCTCGTTTGAACTTGAGAATAAACCAACTTTTCCCGCGGGATGAACTACTTCCATTTCTAAGATCTTAAATAACAACCATGAAAAATTTCGATCAATTTTCTTCAGGATTTTCGGATAAAAAAATCTATGGGTTGTAGCACAAGAAAATCAAAAAAAAATTGTCTTTGCCTGCTTTGACGCTCGTTTGAACTTGAAAATGCACCATTTTTACATGAAGGATAAATTGGATCCATCTTGAAGGTCTTAACAGAAGTCTGTGATAATTTTTGTCAATTTTATTTTGGGATTTCCAAATTAAAAAAATTTCATGGGTTATATAGTACAAGTAAATTGATAAAATCTTCATTTTCCTGCTTTGAGGCTCGTTTGAACTTGAAAATGCACAACTTTTTCCCGCCAAACAAACTACTTCCTTTGAGAAGATCGCAACAAACGTTCATGAAAAGTTTTTGACTTTTTATTTTGGAATTTTCGTATAAAAAATTGTGGGCTTTAGCATACAAAAATTGGTAAATTATGTATTTGTCTGCTTTGGGGCTTGTTTGAACTTGAAAATGCACCATTTTTCCCGTGGTACGAACTGCTTCCATTTCTAAGGTCTTGACAGACATTCATGGAAAATTTCAGCCATTTTGTTTTGGGATTTCCAGATAAAAATAAATGATGGGCTAAAGCACACGAAAATCGGTAAAATCGACCTTAACTTGTTTAGGATCTCGTTTGAACTTGAAAATGCACCATTTTTGTCCACGGGAAGAACTTATTCCATTTCTAAGGTCTTAAAGGATGTCTATGAAAAATTTCGGCCATTTGGTTTCAAAATTTTTGAATCAACAAAATCCCATGGGCTATTATACATGATAATTAATAAAATCTGGCTTTTCCTACTTTGGGGCTCGTCTGAACTTGAAACTGCATCATTTTTCACCGGGGGACAAACTAGTTCCATATCTAAGGTCTTCATGGATGTCCATAAAATATTTTGGTTATTTTGTTTCGAGATTTTTGGATTAAAAAATTCATGGGGTAAAAATTGCCTTTGCTTGCTTTGGGGCTCGTTTGAACTTGAAAATGCACCATTTTTCCCCTCGAGATAAACTGGTTCCATTTCTCGTAATGAATGTCCATGAAATATTTTCTCTATTTTTTTCAAGAATTTTGGATAAAAAAAATCTATGGACTATGGTCCACAAAAATCGATAAAATATACATTTGCTTGCTCTGGAGCTCGTTTGATCTGTAAAATGCATCATTTTTCCCCGCGGAATAAAATGGTTCCATTTATAAATTTTTAACAGATGTCGATGAGAACTTTTAGACATTTTTTTCAGGATTTTTGGATAAAAATACCATGGGCTATAGCACACGAAAATTGATAAAAGTCATCTCTGCCTTCTTTGGGGTTCCATGGAACTTGAAAATGCACATTTTCCCCAGCGGGACGATCTCGTGCTATTTCATAGGTCTTAACGAACTTCCATAAAAAACTTTGGTCATTTTGTTTTGGTCATTTCATAGGTCATAGGTCTATTTATAAGGTCTTAACGGACATCCATGAAAAATTTTGATCATATTATTTTGGGATTTTAGCTTTCGAAAATCGGTAAAATCTATCTTTGACTTCTTTAGGGCTCATTTGAACTTGAAAATGCACAATTTTTCCTCGTGTGTCGATCTGGTTCCATTTCTAAGGTCTTAACGGCCGTCAATGAAAATTATTGGCCATTTTTGTTTTGGTATTTTTTGGACCAAAAAAAATCCATAGGCTATAGCACTGGAAAATCAGTCAAATCTACCTTTGCCTGCTTTGGGGCTCGTCTGAACTTGAAAATGTACCATTTTTTCCGCGAGATGAACTGGTTTCATTTTTAAGGTCTTACCGTACGCCCATGAAAAATTTTGGTTATTTTATTTTGGGATTTCCGAATAAAAATAATTCACGAGTTATAGAACACGAAAGTCGGTAAAATTTGTCTTTATGTGCTTTGGGGCTCGTTTGAACTTAATAATGCACAATTTTTCTCCACGGGACGAACTGGTTTGAAGCCATAAAAATAATTTGTGAGAGGAGTGGAACCTGAGAGTACGTAGCAGATATGTCTTTTTTTATTACACACATTCCTTTACAATGACAACAAAGGGACTAGATCTCAAGCTTCCTCAAATTTTGACTACAGAAATAATTATCGATCTTGAAGAATAGATTTGAAGGTCATATCCCAAGCATTATTGCAGATCTCATTGGGCTTCAGACTTTTAACTTATCTCATAATCGCTTGCAAGGTCAAATACTAGAATTAAAGATTTTAACTTTAATTCTTCGTTTCTGAAATTTTCAGGATTCAAGTCCACTGCATTGCTGGAATGTGAATAAAAGCATTTAATTTCATAGTTTGTGATGTTTCATAAAGTTTTGTGTTTTGTCTCATAAAGTGTTTGTTAGATTTTATATGTTTCAATTGCGGGAAAAATTCATAGAATGCAAAGGGGTCAATAGTGAAACTGGAATAACAATAGAATACATGAGACGGTTTGCTAGAAAAATGGAATAACAATAGAAAGCACATTAAAAATTCTAAAACAATTCCAAATTCTCGAGTACTTTGAAATAGAAGAAGTATTCCTCGATATCACATTTAAGAAGAAATTCAGCAGAACTGCTTAATTTCATGAGTCATGACTTTATCACGATGCTGGCTCAGGCTCATCTCAGCTGATTTATGTGGGGACTTCAAAATGCATCTTCTTTATTAAGTCGTAATCTTCCTTTAGGAGATCAACCACACAACCATAATGTTTCATCTTAGCTGCAAGTCTGAATTCATGTGACATCGCTTCAAACAATTAGAACCTGAAATCGACAAGCTTGGTAATCTCATTTTGACATGATTACATACATTGTTAATGCTAGGCAAGAAATCGTAACATTTTCAGTTAGTATTATTTATTTCTGTTGCGACTCGATCCAACTTTATTTTATATAACTAATCAGTTAGTATTATTTATTTCCCTTGTGCTGTTTTATTATGTCAAATACTCCCCCTGTACAAATGAACTCGAATGTTTAATGAAACCAACAATAACATGAAAACTTTGAAATTAGTACATTGTGTAATGCATCTCCATGGACAACGGATGAAGAATTACAAATAGATAGAGGAGAAGAAGAAATTAACGTTCATACATTATGTGAAATTATTAAGTGGATACTTCAAGCAGACTCAAAAAAGAGAATGAAATATTTTGTTTCAACCTAGTGCCATGTAGGCCGAAAAGGGATGAAAAATTATTTATAAAATATGTTTAGGGATAATAGGACCTTAATATAGTATAAGAGTGTCTCTGAAATTTGAGGCATAATATGCATTCCGTGGATTCAGTTTGATGATTTTATTCTAATTTAGACCTATAATTTTAGTTGATATTCATATTGATGTATAGATATTTGACAATAAAATACAACACGCTGAAGTTATTAAGAATTGTTTTGAATTAACAAATCTCATTCTAGATTATCAGAAAGAAAAAAAGTTGGCAGTTTTCTCTAAGAATTTAGATTGATAAATAACTAGTTCTTACTTGACTATTGTTAAATTAAATGATCTTCACACAAATTGGCATGGTTACATATTTTTCTGTCAAAGTCTATACATTGATTATCACTCTTATAGATTTCTTTTTCTCCTCTAAAAAAAGAGGTTATCCGGTGCACAAAGCATCTCGGCGATGTCACACAGAGATAATTAAGTGTTGTTCCAGAGCTCTCTTCACTTTTCTTTCTTTAAGACTATAACTGATTAATAACTATTTCTTACTATTATACATAATATTCTGAAGGTGAATTTTTATGTATTATGTCTGATAGTACAAATTTGACAAATGAGACTAATAATGCATGACAATGTGGGTCTGAACTACTTGTAGAGATTTGGGATTATTACGTTTTAAGACTGATAATGTATCAAATAAAATTGAATTATTACAACTGTTTTCATAATACTCTAAAAAAAATATTCAATGGAATTTCACTAGAAAATGTGATACATAATTGACAACTCAAAAGTTGACTGAACGTAACTAGATGAGCTTCTTTGAATTTATTAGGTAGAGCCTAGATGACTCACAATATTTGATAAATTGAGATATTTGTCAAAACTTTTTTTTTACAAAGCAGTACTCTGTAAGTACAGATTCTGTTTGTTGTTATAGTTCAAATTTCTGGCGATCGAAGGATAAGAAAAATAAATTGCATACTAAATTTGTCAGTGAACCAACTGGGCGTTTCGTTTTATATTACAAAAGTAGTATCATTTTGAATTCAGATACCTCAATGTGACGTAGAGAAGGTTGCTGCAGTTCTTTGTGATGATCTTGAGACATAAAATAAATTTTGTGGGAATAATCGGTGACTCACATCGAGTATGACGATGAAGTTCTTACAAACTAAGCATAAGAAGATGACAAGTGGAGATATGAGCTCTTTTATGTATTAAAAGTAAATGTTATCACCTATATGGTTGTCCAAGTGGAAATTTCTAGTGTCTACAAAGTGATTTTATTGATATAAAAACAACATTAGTGATTTGGAACTTTTGATATTTTGTGCAATCATTTGGATTCTCGTGCCTACTGAATCAACATTCTCTACGTCACTATCAGGTATCTGAATTCAAAATGATACTAAAATGATACTAAATTTGATTCAGTTCTGTGTGATGATCTTGAGACATAAAATAAATAATGTTGGAATAATCGGTGACTCACATCGATTATGACAATGAAGTACTTACTAACTAAGCATAAGAAGATGACGAACTTTAAAAGAAATACGACGGACAAAGCGAGTTGTGTGGTTGCATTCAATCCATGGAGATATGAGTTCTTTTATGTATTACAAGTAAAAGTTATCACCTATATGGTTTTCCAAGTCGAAATTTCTGGTGTCCACAAACTGATTTTATGATATAAAAACAACGTTAGTGGTTTGGAACTTTTGATATTTTCTGCAATCATTTGGATTCTCGTGCAATGACGCATGTATTGACTTGAGAATATAAAGTTGACAATTTAAAATTTGACTGAAAATGACTAGGTGAGCTCCTCATAATTGATTAATCCAACGTAACAGTAGTAGATTTTTCTTCGCTTAATTTATGCTTCACAATATACCTCATCAAAATTACATCCTTTGATGGTTCAGCGTATTTGCGTGTCTGGACTTCAAGAGTTCCACCAAAATTTGAAGAGATTTTCGACTGAGTTTATTATTTACCTTTAAGTAAAGATCTTTGCACCAATAAATTCTCGTTTGCTAACTAAACAAGCTTTTTGAATTTTTAACTTAGCTGTTTTGTCAAGCCCCATATATCACCATCTACTCTTATAGACTATTCTTTTTTTTTTCTTCTAAAACTTTAAATCGATTAAAGGGAATAAGGTCTGATAACCCTTCAAATTCATTATTTAGATCTTATATACCACTCATTATAAAAGTGACTCATATATACTCATACTATTAAACAATTAACTCATCTATACTTTTTTCCTCTAGCGAAAGTGAAAAATTAATCCTATATTAACTTCTAAAAAAAAAATTGTTACATAAAATATTCGTGTAGTGTGATATCTCTGATCTTTCCAACACATTTTTTTTTACTTTTTGATTCAACGATTAATTTGAATTATTATTTTATTGGTAATATTATTTTCGAACTAACTTTCTTGTAATCTAACTTTACTGTATAGTTTTTCTTGAAATTTTGTTATTGTTATTATTATTAGTTCATAGGTATATATATTATTGTTTTAGTTATTATTAAAATTTTTAAATTTAAATATATCAAGAAAATATGATTTTTGAAGAATTAAATAAATCGCAAAAAGGAGCCCTTGATAGATTTTTAAGAAATAATAAATTCCGAATTCATTTTGTTTTGTGTTAATTCGATTCAATTTATAAAAAAACTTGATTCATAAATAAATACACGTCAATGGTCCAAAATAAGTTTTGCCCGATTCGTTGCAATTCTCTCGGCCCAATTTTTATCTTGAATAAATGAGAAAAATAATTTTTTGAACAAGCAATTACCCCTTTTAAATTTAAACATATTGTACTTAATTTCTACTAATTGATATTCTATAAGAAAAAATAGGTGTCAAAAGCACTTAACTATCAACAAACAAGTAAGAATTAGAGAGACAAAAATTATATAAAAAAAATTAAACTCAAATAGAACTAAACTTTTGGCTATCTTTTCCGAAGAAAAGAAAAAGAACGAAAATATAATATCTAGATAAATAAGCCTAGTGTTTGAATGTCATTATCACTCCCACGAATTCTCCCTGGTATAGTTAGTTGGAAAAAACAATAAAAAGACTCGATCATTATAATGTGTCCATAGTTGTCATTTATAGAGGGTTGACTTGACTGGAATATGTGTAAAGCAAATTAAAAGTTAGGTTCCAAAGCTGGAAACTGAGGTTCACTAAAAGACAAAGACTCAAAGTCTACTCTGCTTTTAGTATTCATTTGATAGCTATTTCCCACATTCATTTTTACTTTTCATTATTTTTTAAAAAATTATAAGAATGTGTGAGTTAAAGCCACAAGATTAATGAATATTATTGATATAAGTTATGAAAATGAAGAGGTGCAGTTATGTAGTTGATCTTAAATGAATTTTTTTTTTTTTAAAAAAAAGAATATGATTTTAAGAAAACAAAATAAAAGATAAAAGGGTATTTTAGCAATACAACTTTTAACTTGAATAGTACAGTTATAATGTGTGAACCAAATTCACATTGCGTAATAATCGAATCAGATGATAATATTTTCAAGGTACAATATTCCTAATTGCGTTATAGTTGGGTTAGGATTACTTGCAGAAAGTTGAGAATCAAAACAAAATTGTATTATTACATTTGGGTTTTTGCTTAATGACTTGTGCATGTACTTGAGATTTTTCTGATTAGTTTAATTACAAGTGTTTATTACCTCAAATAATTTTTACTTGATTCTTTAATTTATTTTGAAAATTACCGGTTCCATAAAGTGTTCTTTCTTTCTTAATGAATAATATAATATTAGTGACTAAAACACCTTTTATTTTGAAAGTACGATGCATAGAACATCAATACGTTTTCACACATTTCGTTGATATTATACCATCACAACATTTAAAGCCAATTAATTATGGGAACCTTAATTGAGCATGATATTATTATTTAATAAAAAATGGATCTTTTTACTTGGAATGTTGTTGTCCATGTATTTGCACCATAACTAATTAAAACTTTTGTGAATTTGTACCTTTGCAATATAGAGTGGATATAATTATAGTTACAAAAGTGTCTCACATTTGGTCTAATAAAAGTGAGAAATTAATTTTAACTTTATTTTTATTTAAGAAAAAACAGCTTTTTGATTTATTATTTTAATTAACAAACTTATTTCTCACTTATTTACTTGTAAAATCTATTACAGATTTCCCATTATTTTTTTACAGAGATAAATAGTTTAAATTTTTTTAATTACTTTTTTCTCTTTTAGCATTCACATTTTTTCCTTTCTTATTCTTATACATTTACACTAAAAATAAAAGGAAAAAAAATAAAAATAAGATACTCAAATAATGATAAACAAATAGATCTAAGGGAGACATTTGAAACTCAAATTACGCATTGAATCAAAGAAATTGAAATGTTTGCAAAAGATCAAACATACCCTGAATTTTTCTAGAATGATCATATATACATTAGATGAAAGGATATATGAGTCAAAGAAAAAGTAACCTTTGTGCATATGACCAAACGAATCAAAAATGAAATTGGAAATGTTTTGGGCAAGGGCCTACACATCAACTAATACTCTTATCTGAATTTATTTGCTTAATTTGTGCTATATATACCTTATCAAAGTTATCGACTAGAGGAGTTGTTGATTAGTATTTAAAACATTTTAGTGCAATAATGGGCTCGTAAACCTTGTATTTTTTTATGCTATTTCCCTTCCTCTTTAATCTTTCTTTCTCCTCTCATATGTGCCCCAAAGATCAAGCTCTTGCTCTTCTACAATTCAAGCACATGTTTACAATAAGTTATGATGCTTCTGATTATTGTTTCGATAGAAAGGGCCCACTAATTCAGCCATATCAAAAAACTCTTTCGTGGAACAAGAGCATATATTGTTGCTCTTGGGATGGCGTTTATTGTGACGAGACAACTGGAAATGTGATTAAGCTTAAACTCACTTGCAGCAAACTTCAAGTCAAGTTCAATTCTAATAGTAGCATCTTTCAACTATCTAATATTAGAAGTCTTGATTTGTCGTATAATGATTTTTATAGGTCGCTCATTTGACCTAAATTTGGTGAGTTTTCAAGTTTGACCCATCTTGATTTTTCGGATTCAAGATTTGCAAGTCTAATCCCAGCAGAAATCTCTCGTCTTCCTAAATTTCAAGTTCTTAGTATCCAGAGTAGTCTATTAAGATTCGGACCTCACAATTTTAACTACTCCTTAAGAACTTGACACAATTAAGAGAGCTTGAACTTAGCTTTGTGACATCTCTTCCACCATTCCTCTGAATTTTTCTTGTTATTTATCAACTATAATTATTCGAGACACACAATTACTTGGGGTATTGCCTGAAGGAGTTTTTCACCTTTCCAACTTGTAAGCTCTTGAGTTATCATCCAATCTCCACCTCACTGTTAGGTTTCTTAAAACCAAATAGAATAGTAGTGCATCACTCATGGAGATAGTTCTCACTCGTCTGAATGTTACTGATAGGATACTTGAAGCATTTGGTCATCTAACTTCACTGCGTAGATTAGACATGCTTTCTTGTAATATCTCAGGCTCTATTCCTAAACCTCTATGGAATCTCACCAATATAGAGGAATTAAACTTTGGCAATAACCATCTTGAAGGACCGATTTCTGATTTCTTTAGATTTGGAAAGATCACGTGGTTATCACCTGGAAATAACAACTTTGATCGCAAACTTGAGTTCTTATCCTTTAACAGATGGACGCAACTTGATAATATAGATTTTTCATTCAATTCCCTAACAGGCTCAATTCCTTCTAATGTAAGCGGAATACAAAACCTATATAACTCAACTTTTCATCAAACCACTTGAATGGGATTATACCTTCCTGGATATTCTCCCTCCCCTCACTTGAATGGTTAGAGTTGAGCGATAACCATTTAACTGGAAACATTCAGGAGTTCAAGTCTAAAACATTGGATATTGTTTCTCTAAAACAAAATCAGCTCCAAAGTCCTATTCCAAAGTCACTCCTAGACCAACGTAATCTGTATTCTCTTGTCCTTTCACACAATAATCTCAGTGGATAGATTACTTCAACCATCTGCAATCTGAAAACACTGATTTTGCTAGATTTGGGAAGCAATAATTTGAAGGGAACAATCACACTATGTTTGGGTGAGATGACTGGACTTCCGGTTTTTGATTTTAAGCAAAAATATTCTTAGCGGGACAATTAATACTACTTTTAGTATAGGAAACAAACTTGGAGTCATCAAATTTGACGGGAATAAGCTAGAGGGGAAACTCCCTCAATCTTTGATCAATTGCATGGATTTGTATGTTATTGATTTAGGTAACAATGAATTGAGTGACACATTTCCTAAATGGTTGGGATCCCTATCTGTTTTGCAGATTTTGAACTTGAGATCAAATAAGTTCTATGGTCCTATAAGGACTGACAACTTGTTTGCTCGATTTCTAGTCATAGATCTCTCATCTAATGGATTTAGTGGAGATTTACTAGTGAGCCTTTTTCTGAATTTTAAAGCCATAAAAATAATTGGTGAGAACAATGAACCCTAGAGTATGTAGATATATGCTTTCTGTTTATTACACAAGTTCGTTTATAGTGACAACAAAGGGTCAGGAGCTTGAACTTCCTCGAGTTTTGACTGTATAGATTGTTAACAATCTCTCAAGGAATACATTTGGAGGTCATATCCCAAGCATTATTGGTGATCTCATTGGGCTTCGGACTTTGAACTTATCTCATAATCGCTTGAAAGGTATTATACCAAGCTCACTGCAGCAATTATCTGTACTTGAATCATTGGATCTCTCATCCAACAAAATAAACGGAGATATTCCACAACAACTTGTATATCTCACATCACTTGAAGTCTTAAATCTCTCTCACAATTATATTGTTGTATGCATCCCCAAAGGAAAAAAATTGATACGTTTGAGAACAGTTCATACCAAGGGTATGAAGGACTGCGTGGATTTCCTTTCTCAAAAGATCGTGGTGGTGATGATGGGGTACCACAAGCAACAAATCAAGTTGAGCTAGATCAAGAAGGAGGAGGAGATTCATCAAAGATCAATTGGCAAGAAGTTATCATGGGTTACGGTTGTGGACTAGTTATTGCTGTTGGACAAAATGATAATCACACCAGGATAATGTCCAAACTAAATAGAAATAGAAAGAGAGTAACAACGACACCAAATATGGAAATGGGTAAATATGATACCCGAATAAGTAATACAATAATATTGACGAAAAACATTGTAGTGTCAGAAGACTAATACTCAACACTCTTTTATTTCTTACAACTCACAATAATATTACTTGCACACTATTTTCTCACAGACTAAGAAGTAGTTTGTGGATTACTCTCTCTACTCTCTATTGTTTCTCTATTTTGGTGTGTCTTGTAGTGTTCAATTACTACTCTATTTATAGATTTTTTTGAACACTTTCTTAGATCATTAATGACAGAATATGTTAGACAATTTCAACAAAATATTAGGTGCCTAACTCTACCAAACTTATACAAAACTTTGACTACCTACTTCCACATTGTGGCTACAACTTTTACATTAATGGCTACCAATTTTCACATTTGTGGCTTGTAATTTCAACAAGTATGGCTGCCAAATTAATTGTTACCAAGATTTATTTTCACAAATCTCTCCCTTAATTTTGATTTTTCTTCTTTACTCCAAGTCATGATCTCAAACTCTGAAAATCTTCAAACTTGAGAGGCTTTGCAAAGATATCTGCAACTTGATCATGAGATTTAACATACTTGAGATCTACCTCTTTCTTGGCAATGAATTCTCGGATAAAGTGATACCTTGTGTCTATGTGCTTGCTTCGATCATGATACATTGGATTCTTTGCTAGTGCTTGCACAGATTTGTTATCAACACAAATCACTGTGGCTTCAATTTGTGGCAAATTGAGTTCCTTCAACAATCTTCTCAACCAAATAGCATGACACCAACATGATGTCGCTTCCACATATTAAGCTCCACAAGTCGAGAGAGTAACAATTGATTGTTTCTTTGAACTCCACGAATTAACACAATCACCCAAGAAAAACACAAAACCAGATGTTCTTTTTCTATCATTAACATCTCCCGCATAATTACTATCACAATATCCCACAAGATCAAAATTATCAGAAGAAGAATAATAGCCCAAGGACGATTGTACCTTTTAGGTAGCGAAGAATTCTTTTAGCAACCTTCAAGTGATTGGAGGTAGGAGCTTCCATGAAGCTACTTACTACTCCAACTACAAAGAGTATATCTGGTCGCGTACATGTGAAGTACCTCAGACTTCCTATGAGACTCTTGAACAAAGTGGAATTCACTTCTTCTCCATCTTAAAACTTTGACAATTTTGTTCCACTTTACATTGAGGTGTTCACAGGGTTGCAATCAAACATGTTGAACTTCTTCAAAATCTCTTTTGTATAGCCTTCTTGAGATATGAAGATGCTTTCCTCCATTTGCTTCACTTCTAGGCCCAAGTAATATGACATGAGCCCTATGTCCGTCATCTCAAACTCAAGGGACATAGATTTGTTGAAAGCTTCAAATAAAACCGGGTTGTTACCCGTTAGAATGAGATTATCAATATAAAGACAACAAGCAGAATATCTCCATTAGTATGAACTTTAATGTAAAGAGCATATTTATGGAGACAACGATTAAACCCATTGTATTGAAAGTCTTCGTCAATGCAACTGTTCATAGCTCGTGGAGCTTGCTTCAATCCATATAAGGCTTCTTCAACCTCAACACCTTATCTTCATGATTTTTAACTACAAAACCCAATGGTTGCTCAACATAGACTTCTTCTTCAAGATATCCATTCAAAAATGCCGTTTTGAAATCTAGTTGATGGATATTCCACTTTATTTGCGCCGCTAAAGAGATCAATAGATGAATTGTCTCCATGCGGGCAACAGGCGCCTATACTTCTTCATAGTCGACCCAAGCCTTTGTTTGTAGCCTTTAGCCACAAGTCTTGCCTTGTATTTTTGTACTTCTCCATGGGCATTTTTCTTCATCTTGTATACCATTTGACTCCAATTTCTCGATTGTCCTTGGGAAGAGTTGTCAACTCCCAAGTGTTGTTCTTCTCTAGTGACTGGATCTCCTCCTCCATGTCTTGTCTCCACCTTTTGTGAGTAACAACTTCATCAAAATTCATTGGTTCACTATCAGCAAAGAGACAATAAAAATCCAAATTAGTAATTTATTCTCTGTCATTATAGAGTTCTTGAATGCTCTTCATCCTATGTGGTCCTTCACTTGAACTCTCTTGAGAAGATGGAGATGCAATATTTGCTGGTGAAGGAGGCGGGGTTGCATCATGTGCAGGTGTCATGGTCTCCTATTCTTCTTCATCTCCAAAGTATAGAAGAAAATCATATGTTTTTTCTTCCGGATCCTCCCTATTCCATGATGCTTCTTCATCAAATTAAACATCACGAGTCACCACAACCTTTTTATTGCTTGTATTGTACAATTTATAGCCTTTTGAACTTGCGTCATAGCCAACAAACACATACTTGACACTCCGATCGTCACGTTTAGCTATCCCTTGATGTAGAACATGAGCATAGGCTAAGCTCCCAAAGATTCTCAAATGCTTAGTAGTTGGCTTTCTTCCGCTCCATGCTTCTTGAGGTGTTTGATCTCGTACATTTTTTGTTGGAGACGTCTATTAAAATAAACTACACAAGAAACAGCCTCGGCCCAAAATTCTTTTGGTAGTTGTTTAGCTTTCAACATACATCTAGCCATATTAAGAATTGTTCTATTCTTTCTTTCTGTAACTCCATTTTGTTGTGGCAGGTAAGGTACCATGAGAGGGAGAAGGATTCCATGAGATTGACAAAAAGTCATTAAATTCTTTTCAAGTGAATTCGCATCCTCTATCAAACCTTAATGCTTTTATTTCATAGCCACTTTCTTTTTCTACAAGTGCTTTGAAATTTTGAAAGGCATAAAAAACTTCAGATTTTTGCTTCAAGAAGTATACCCAAGTCTTTCTACTAAAATCATCAATAAAGAGAAAGAAGTATTTTGTTTTACCAAAAGAAGGTGGACCGATTGGACAACACACATCAGTGTGTACAAGTTGGAGTGGATTACTTGTTTTTTATGTAGTCTCCTTTGGAAAACTCCTCCTTGTATGTTTTCCAAGAAGACAAGCTTCACACAATTGATTTGGATGGTAAAATGACGGTATCCCATCAAGCATGTTCTTGTCTCCCATTGATTTGAGAGATTCAAAGTTCAAGTTCCCAAATCTCATATGCCAACACCATGTGTCATCTTGCACATTATCCTTCAAACACCTTGCATAGATAGTTTGAAGATTCAAACGAAACAACCTATTCTTTGCCATATGAACTTTAGTTATTGAGTTGTTACTTGAATCTCTTAGCCAAAGATGCATATTTTTCTTATGAATATCATATCCTTTTTTCAAGAAGTTGACGCAAACTCAAAATATTACTTTTCAATTTTGGCACATAATAAACATTGGTAATCAATTTATGACCACCATCTTTACAGGATATCAAAAACGTATCTATCCCTTCAATTTGGATCTTTGAGGTATCTCCAAAAGACACATTACCTTTAACGGTCTTCTTTATCTCCACAAATTTATTTTTGTGGCAACACATATAATTGCTTGCTCCACTATCAAGATACCATGAGCTTCAACCATCTTTATCTTCTTCTTTGAGTGTTAATAACAGTGTTGACTCATCTTCATCTTTGTTGTTGTAAACAAGATTAAATTTCTCTTCAACATTACTACGACATTCTCAAGAGTAATGTCCCATTTTATGACAGGTATAACACTCAATTTTAGATTTGTATACATCATTTCATTTGTACCTTGATAGGCTCCACGTCCTCTTCCTCCTCATTGACCACGATCACGACCTCTACATGATTGGTGACCTTTATATTCATTGTTGAAATAATTAGTATAAGTTCTTTCTCTTCCACGGCCTCCACGACCTCCACAGCCTCACCATTGTCCATTTCCTTTGTAACTTTTCTCACCCTCACATCCTTTGAAGTATGCATGAGGTTTAAGAAGTTGCTCTATTGGCTCTTCTTTTTTCCTTTTCATTTTCTCTTCATGGGCTAGTAAAGAACCTTCCAATTTCTTTACCATCATAGAGTCTATATCTTTAGACTCCTCAATAGCACACACCACATAATCAAATTTAGGTGTTAAAGAACGAAGGATCTTTTCTACTGCCCGCACATCATCTACTTCCTCCACGTATCTTGTTAGTTGATTTACAACAACCATCAATCTTGAACAGAAATTGATTCATATTCTTTCATTTTTCAAACTTCAAACTCAACCCTTCGAGTTTGAAGTTTTATCTTCTTTACTTTATCAACTCGTTAGAGAGAATTTTGTAAAATCTCTCACGCTTCTTTTGAGGTGGTTGCATCAGCCATCTTTTAAAACATGTCATCATCCAAACATTAATTGATAAGAGTGAGGGTCTATTGATTTTTCTTACTTTATTCTCTTTAAAAAGACCACCTTTTCATTCGAGGGAAAATTTTCCTCATTAAAGGGTTTTGTATACCCTTTGTCTATAATCTCCCAAACATCTTGAGAACCAAGAATAGCTTTCATTCGTAGACACCATTTCTCATAATTTTCTCTTGTGAGACGGGGGTATTGAAAGTAAAACGGACTATTATTTTTCATGGTTATGATACCACGTTGTTGGAAAAATTGATAATCAGACCCAGAATAATGTCCAAACTAAATTGCAATATGAAGAGAGTAACAACGACACTAAATATTAAAATGGGTAAGTATGATTCCCGAATCAGTAATGCAATAATATTGATGAAAAACATGGTAGTGTCAAAAGACTACTACTCAACACTCTTTTATTTCTTACAACTCACAATAATATTACTTGCACACTATTTTCTCACAAACTAAGAAGTAGTTTGTGGATTACTCTCTCTACTCTCTATTGCTTGTTTATTTTGATGTGTCTTCTAGTGTTCAATTACTAGTATATTTATAGAGTTTTTTGAACACTTGTTTACATCATTAATGACATAATATTGTATCCAGTTTTGACAAAATATTAGTTGCCTAACTCTACCAAACTTATACCAAACTTTTACTACCTACTTCCACAAATGTGGCTACCAACTTTTACATTGGTGGCTACCAATTTTCACATTTGTGGCTTGTAATTTCAACAAGTATTGTTGCCAAATTAATTGTTGCAAGATTTATTTCCACAATTGCACTGTTCATTAATATACGTAATGTTGTCAACTCAATATCCAACATGGTTTTCGAGGATGGATGTAGAACTGGAGCACAAAATTCTTACAAGAATGAAGAAACACAAAAAAAGATATTTAACCTCCAGGTATTCAACTTGATCTGTTTTCATTAAAAAACTTATTTTTTTATATAGCAATGAATTCTATTTTCTTCATCCTTAAAGCTTTTGACTTAAATTCTTTCTTTTTTAATATTGACTTAAATTCTTCCTTTTTCTTAAAACTGCAGGATTCAAGCCTAATATGTTGCGGTAAAGCAAATATAAGCCTATATTGGTTATGTTTGTGTAGAGTTACAAAGAAAATATAAGCCTTTATCTAGTAAACCGCTCCATAATTTCTCAGGGTAAATAAAAAGTTTCAGAAAAATAAAAGTACAAAGAAAAAATTATTACCTCGCAAGGAAGACTTTGGAACCAGGTTTGCTGTGCATTTTCACAAAAAAAAATGTATACTCCTTGATCTATCAAGATATGACATCAGCTTTCTTTAAGCAGTGCTTCACTCTCTGTGCAAAACCAATATGAAGGATCCTTTTTAGATGATTTTGATGAGTCGAGATTTCATCACCAAGCAGGCTCGTCGACAATTTTGCAAATAAAAGATACTACAATTTAGAAGCTGTACTAAATAAAACTGTGGACTGGAACCTTCTGTATTCAAGCATCTAACAATGCTTTTCTTAAGGAAACAGTCTCTGCGCCAGCCTACATGCTTGAGATTGCACATATCGCCCTGAATAATTTGGTTGCGATTTAAGCAATGGTTGCGCTACTTCATTTCTCAAATCAATGGAAGCATGAAGTCTTCAAGCACCCATCAGAGCCCCAAGACAATGGCTAGCATATTTTCATTACAAATAATTTACAGTGATCTGTGAGGCCCATCCCATATTCTCTCTATTCATAAAGTGTGATACTATTTTCTCTTTCTTCATCAGTTTACTAGATATATTTAGTTGTACACAGTGATAAACAAACATGAGGTTCAAAAACTTTCAAAGTTTGAAAAACATTTTGGTAACAAACTAATCACACTTTTCACTAATGGAGGCAAAAAATATCAGATCATCGAACCATACCTTCATTCCAATGGCATACAACACCTTGTTTCTTCCTGTCACACTCCTCAAAGGGGATATTACTTCCAACACCACTACTTCAGTTCACATGCTGCTTCCTCTCACCATTCCATAGATGTGAAATACACGCAAAGATGATTGCTCACCTCATGTTCCACCACAGTCAGATCATTTAAAAACTCTTGCTCCAGGTAATCTTCACACTACTTCCCTCTCCCCTGATTTCCATCAGGTATCCCATATTGTAGATTCCCCATCATCCCACTTCATATTTTCAAGTCCCCCTTCCCTCTCTTCTCATCCTCTCACATTACATCGCCGACTACCGATTACTCAATTGCATACCCAGTTGTAGTCTTGCTTTTCCTCCCTAGAGTTAACCCGTAGCTAAAATTCCACAAATCGAGCACAATCCTGCTGTAACAAGGTCGCAAAACAACAACGTCAAGCCGTGAAAAATTGTTGACTACACTGCCAACATAACCCAAACAGACCAAGTCTACCTATCACACAAAAACAAGAGCAAAAGTTTCCATATTAGAGAGATACTATGCAGTTCGAGTTTGATGCACTGATAAAGAATCATACTTGGGAGTTGGTTCCGAAAGATCCTACCAGGAATGTTGTTCCTTGTAAATAGTTGTTTCAATTATAACTACATCTGATGAATCCATTGATTGGTAAAAAGCATGTTTGGTTGCAAAAGGGTTCACCCAAAGGGCTGGGGTTGATTTTCATAAAACATATCGTCTATTGGTTAAACCCACTAAAATTCGGACTTTCCTCACCCTTTCTCTGTAGAACAATTGGTCACTGTCAATAATGCTTTTCTTAAGGGAAGCTTCAGGATGACTGATATGACTCAACCACCTGGATATGAAATTTCAGCGCATCCTTACAAGTTTGTCATCTCCAAAAGGCTCCCAAAGCCTGATATGATGCACTAAGTGATTCTTTGATTAGAATGGGGTTCTAGATATCTGAGTCTGATAGTTCTCTCTTTGTTCTTCATAATTTGGGCTTAACTATATATATCCTTATATATGTGGAAGAAATCATACTAATAGGCAGCAATGAAACACTCCTTCAACAAGTCATTACCTCTCTTTCAAAAAGAATTTTCTCTTAAATATCTTGGATTACTATACTATTTCTTTGGCATTTGTTTTTGCTTGTGCCTTGTTTGAAATGAACTGGATCACTCGCTTGATCCGTCTCTATGATGCTCTAATAATTATTTGTGATAATTTTGGGGTCACATACAATGCGGAAAACTAGGTCAATCATAAGAAATATTGAAGAACCTTGAGGTTGATCTTCACTTTGTTCGCCACCATGTCTGCAATAGTCTTGTCAGAGTTTCCCACATTCACTCCACTGATCAAATTGTAGATCCGTTCACTAAACCATTCTCTAAGGCAGCCTTCCATCGGATGCTTCCCAAGTTAGGATTTAAGTTTATAATGTTTATTATTAACTTAGTATAGGTCATGTAAGTTTATCGGTTCCTATTTTCTAGGAGTTATGATAGCACGATCTATTTTGTGAATAAACATACAATTTCATTTTACTTCTGTGCACTTATATCTATGATTTGTTTATGGAAAGCGGTCTTGCATGGGTCAATTGTACACAATATTACCTTTAATTTTTAGTAGAGGGTATGGAGTTTATTACAGTTTATCTTTTTTCTCAATAAAGTCAAGGGACTAGTTACTAGTGAAGATTTCCATTTTCTTGGGATCATTCATTAGGATCAGTTGAAGAAACCTTACCCCTATATCAAGAACAAGGTTCTTGTTATTGCCTAAGAGAAGAGTCAAATAAAACAATATACTTAACTAAAACATTCCTATCTCAAGGATGGAAAAACTGAACTTCTGTTTTATTAACTTCGACATTTACAAAAGAAAAAATCTTAATTCTCAACTACTATCAACTAGCTATAATCGTTCCGCGTAACTCACAAGAAGCCAAACCCACTTCTTGTTTACAAACTCATGACAACTCTCACTCTACAAGAAACCAAACCCACTTCTTGTTTACAAACTCACAACAACTCTCACTCTACAAGAAGTCATACCCACTTCTTTTTACAAATTCACAACCTCACAAACTTACACAAGAATGAACAAACAAAACTCACAAAAAAACTCTCAATTGAATATTTGCCGTAGTTCTCTCTATCTCTCGCCTTCTTCTCTTCTGTACGAATTGTAAAGACTACCTTTCTGTGGCTTGATATCTCTGTTTATATAGATGCTCTATCAACAATTATTGCCGCCATCTATATAGATGCTCTATCAACAATTATTGCCGCCATCTACAAAGTTGATAACAAAATGGTTTTCTGACATCCTCTTTGATATGGAAAAGGTTTTGTTTATTTGTTGATTTCTACGCGTAAAAATATGTCCTTTTATTGAAAGACTATGCGTGAAAACAGATTCCTTCTATGGAATGATTTGCGTCTTTTTCTTTTTGACTTCTACGCAAGTCTTTATTTCCATAAATAAGTCTATTTTTGCTGCAAGTCTTTATTTCCATAAATAAGTCTATGATTGCTGCTCCTTATATAACCCTTATATTTTAGACCTTCCAATATAACTCCATAGTTGCTATTGCGAGATCTGTATAGAAGTACCATGTTCACATATTGTCATCATCAAAAGTAAATTTATTTCATATTAATTCTCATCAAATTCCCTCTTTTTGATGATGACAGATATAAGTGTTCCTATACACAGTATTCATCCAATGATGATGACTACCTTCCCCCTTTTGACATCACATAAAGAACGTAAATAGGAAACTCAATATAGAGACACCAAAATAGCAACAGTGAGATGTACACATAAATATAATAACTATCCATATTTTTATCAAAGAACCCAAAACATACAAAATCCAGAATTCCACACAAAGCAAATTAAAGCACTATGATAACAACATAATGAGCAAAAACAACAAAAAGCAGAAATATATGTCGGAACAGGAAAGAAAATAAGCTAAGGAACGGGGTTGAAGGCAGATGGAGTAGAGGAGGAATCAAGAAGGTGCAGCAAATGATCCAAACGAGATTTATTGTCGCTTTGCTGCTTAAGGAGATGATCTTTTAAGCGAGAAACTTCGCCTTGAGACTCAGCGAACTGTGTCTTGAGCATAAGAACTTCATATTTTAAGTCCTCATTCTAAACCTTTGCCATATTAAGTTCATTAACAAGAGATGCAACAGGTCCAACAACACGAGGAGGAGCACTACGAACTTGATCATCCTCATCTAACAAACCACATTCAGAAAGAGTAGACTTAGTGAACATGTCATTCTTGTTCAGTGGTCTCCCATCCGTTAGTGGTACCCCAAACTTCGAAACACAATAGACAACACATTACCAAAATCCAGTTGATTGGCTGTTTAGGATCAATAGCTCTTGCCATGTAAGCAATATTGAGAGACGGCCAGTCAATAGGGTCGAAGTTGTCCAACGCATTTTTGATGCCCATATCACAAAAAGTAGCCTCATGCCGTCATTCACCCTTAGGTACTATACACTTATGCACCAATTCATAAACTAGTTTGTGAAATGGGGACATTTCCCCTTTCAAAACTTTTCTTGGACGAGCATTAACCCTACCTTATGTAAATTTAGTCGTGACAGCACAATTTCCCTCTTTAGTCCAGTTATATTTAGCTAGTCCCATAGAGGGTACCCGAAGAATATCTTCTAATTTAGTTTTATCAAAAACTATATCAAAACCTTTAACAGAAGAGGACACCACTAATTTGTCCAAAATATTCAAGATAGTGTAGAATTCAAAACCGGAGTATCATACACCATTTTCCTCAGTATGTAAAAACACATCTACCCACCACTGAACAGTAAGCAAACCCAAAAGCTTTTTAATGGATCAAAGTTTCCTAATTTTAGAGTGAATGGTCTACCTTGTAATACTTTGAGAGATTTGAAATATTCCTCTTTTCCCATGGTAAGAAACTTGACTGGGCTTGACTCACACTTCGAGTACGGGGGGTCCCTACCAACCACCTTTTTCATTGCCATATGTTTGCGAGGTCGATGAGGGAACAATTTCTTTGAAAAGGAAAGGGGTTTCTTATAAACGTCAGATATGGTAACAATCTGTGGAGGGTAAGTAGGGTTTTCGGAGTAGAAGATATGAATGTTATAAGAGAAGGATGGGGTGTTTGGGTGGTGTATTCTCGTGAGAGACTGCCGGCGAGGGATGCGCAGAGGGTGGTGGGATCGGTGCGAGTGGTTGATGATGGTCGATTATGGATGAGCCATGAGTGGGAACATCTTCCCCCTGAGAAGTAGTTTGGGAGGGTTGAGAGGATGAAGGATTTTCTAGTGTGAGCACAAGTTCATCGTCGTTAGAGTAATCATATAAATGAAGGGAGAAATCCATGTCGGGTGTATGTAGGTTTTGGGAAGATGAACAAAGTTATAGAAAGATTGAACATTGGGATTGGGGAATGAAATATGGGCTTGTCTTGATACGGATGATTTCTGAATTTTGGAGAAGTGTAAGAGATGGTTGTCAAATCAAGGGGGATTAATGGTCTTTTCATGATCTGTTTTTCCCTCCTAAACAAGTGATAGAAAGTATTAGATTAAAAGGAGTTGGATAGAAGGACAAGGTGCTTGGAATAAAGTTCACAAACATATTGATGCTTAAGTGTTTAGTAATATTTAAAGATACAGTGCATACCTTGCTGTGGAGAACCTGGTTCCTGACGTAATGCATTCATCGATGTGTTTGTGATAGGGTAATATCAGCTTATCACAATGCGTAACTGATTTTTTGGTGTGTATATGGAAGATTCAACTATATTATTTTCCTTTAATTAGTCTTGAAACACAAGCCCTTAGGATAGAAAATTTTTTAGAAAGGACTCTTCCAATTTCCTTGGTGAATATATCTGCGATCTGGTCTTCAGTATTGGAAAAGTTCAGATGTATAAGACCTTTTTCAACATTGTCTCTAAGAAAGTGATGTCAGATGTCAATACGTTTGGTGCGTTTATGTTGAACTGTGTTTTGTCCATGTTGATAGAACTTGTATTATAGCACATGATGGGGATACAACCAATATTGACTCTAAAATCTTTGAGTTGTTGCTTGATCAATAACAATTGAGAGCAACATGCAGCAGCTACATATTCGACTTCTTAGTAGAAAGTGCAACTAAGTTTTATTTTCTTGTTGCCCAAGAAATAAGAGATGATCCCAAGAAATATGCCATTCCAGATGTACTTTTTCTGTCAACCTGGTAACCAACATAGTCTGCATATGTAAATCCTACTAACTCAAAAGAACCTCATGATGGTTATCATAGTACAAGGTTCACAGTACCCTTAAGGTACTTGAGTATTCTTTTGACAGCCTTGAGATGGGACTCTTTAGGACATGACTGAAATTGTGCACAGAGTCCAACACTAACAAGTAGTCAGGTCTTCTTGTAGTTAGATAAAAGTGAGATCCAATCATACCTCGATATTCTGTATCATTCACAAGAGAACCTGGTTCATCTTTGTAAAGCTTTGTTGTGGTACAATGGGAGTGTTAATATTCTTTGCTTCATGCATATTTAACTTTTTTAACAAGTCTTTGATATACTTTTGCTTATGAATCGAGGTTCCTGTTGGAGAATGGTTGATTTGGAGACCTAAGAAGAAGGTTAGTTCACCTATCATACTCATCTCAAATTGACTAATTAATTTAGCAAACTCGGCCCCAAATGAGGGGTCAGTTCCACCAAATATGATGTCATCGACATAAATTTGCACAATGAAATAATCTGAACCTTATTTTCGTAGAAAGAGCGTATGGTCTATCTTCCCATGTGAGTAGCCATGTGTTAGAAGGAATGTGGATAAGCAATCATACCATGCTCATGGAGCTTGCTTCAATACATATAATGTTTTTTCTAGTATTGTAAACATGTTCAAGAATATCGGGGTCCTCAAAGCCCAAGGGGTTGTTTAACAGAAACTTGTTATTGAAGAAAGCCATTCAAAAAAGAACTTTTGACATCCATTTGATAGAGTTTAAACTCGATATAAGCTATGAATACGATAAACATCCTTATTGCTTCCATTCTTGCTACAGGTGCAAATGTTTAATCATAGTCAATTCCTTCTTCCTTATTGTAGCCTTGTACAACTAGTCTCGCTTTGTTTCTACTGATTTGTCCTTGGTCATCTAATTTGTTTCTGAAGACCCATTGAGTACCTATCATAGTTCTATCATGTTGTTTGGCAACCAGGTTCCAGACTTTGCTTCTTTGAAGCTAAGTAAGTTCCTCCTGTATGGAAATAATCCAATCTGGATCTCCCAAGGCTTCTTTAATATTTTTGGGATTAACTAACAAAAAGTATGCTGAGAAGGCACCCATATTTTGTAGTTTTGATCTAGTAGAAATCCCTGACGCTTTGATGTTTCCAACTATGAGCTTGAGGATTTTAGGTAGATTTAGATGTTAGAGAATGCGGTGTCTCTATTTCTACCTCTATTGACATAGTTTCTATTTCCTAGATGATTGTCTAATCTATGTTGTCCTCGTCTTATTGTATACCTTCTAGTGGTTTTGGAAGATGTATGCCATGATTATCAGGTTCTCCTACTCTACCTTCATAAAAAACAACACACATGCTTTCCTCCACACGGTTTATTCTTTTGTTACGTACTTTGTATGCTTTGCTTTGTATTGAGTATCCCAAAAATATTCCTTCATCACTCTTGGCGTCAAATATTCCCAAATAATCCTTTCCATTATTGTATGCATAACATGTGCATCCATATGGACAAAGATGTGCTAGACTAGGATCTCTACCTTTGAGTAGTTTATATGGGGTTTTATTAAAAATTGCCCTCATTGTGCATCTATTTATAAGGTAACAAACGGTGTTTATCGCCTCAGCCCAATAAAATTGTGGTAGATTGCTTGCTATTAGCATGGTTCTAGCAATGTCTTCAAGAGTTCTTTTCTTAAGTTTAACCACACCGTTCTGATGTGGAGTTCTTGTTGCGGAGAAATTGAGATCAACTCCATTTGAGGTGAAAAAACGTAGAAACTTTGATTTTTCAAATTTTGAACCATGATTTGATATGATGTTAATGACTTCTTTATTGAGTTTCTTCTGACCCAGTTTCACAAATATTTCAAACATCTCATATGTTTCATCCTTTGCTTCTAAAAATAGAGTCCAAGTAAACCTTGAGTATTCATTGACTAATACGAGGATATATACCTTTTGCCTCCTCTACTTAACACAGTCATGGGACTACATAAATCCACGTGAAGCATTTCTAGAGGTTTAGTTGTGCTAACCATTCCCGTTGGTTTGAAAGAGGATTTGGACTGTTTCCCTTTGACACTGGCGCCACAAAACTGTTCACTTTGCAGCCTATTTTCAGGTAATCCTCTAACAAGATCCTTTGATACTAAGTTGTTAATTGTAGAGAGACTAATATGTCCTAGCCTTTTGTGCCAAAGAGTAGAACTTTCAGTAAGAGCACTGAGGCATGTTAGTAAGTTTTCTGGAATCATTATCTAAGTTGCATTTTTTGTCTCTTCCCTAGAAGTGCCAGTTCCTAAGTGCTTGAGTTTACTACTCTACATTCATCAATAGTGAATACTACCTTGTTTCCTTTGTCTCACATGAGATATGCTTATCAAATTATGTTGGAGTCCATTCACATAATATACAACATCAATATCTTGTTTAAAATTGATTCCCACCTTTCCAATTCCTTGTATTTCTCTTGTTTTTCCATTTCCAAAGGAGAGAATGTTGTTTTGATTTCCTATCATGTGTCTTGAGCAGGCGCTATCCAAATACCAGTGCTTTGTTTTTTCTCCCACTGAGGTGTGCAGTTATTAAGACAGAGTTAGTTTTTGGTACCCAGATCCACTTGGGTAGCTGTTTGTGATCAAAAGGGTGAATGAAATTCATTTTGGCCATCTTGGAAGGAACTTGGAAATTGACACAAGTTTAAAGTCATTTTTGTTTTGTATTATTCTCAAAAAGGTATGATTTTTCTGATGTCTAGTTTGCTTTTTATCTCATGCAAGACTCATGTCCCGTCAAACCAAAGTGAAAGAATAGATAATCTATCTTAGGATTTTTCGTTTCAGAAAAGACTATTCCATGTCTTATGTTAGATTGACTCTTATGGATACGCTGGAGAATTATGGAGGACCTGGTCCAGCTCATACTGTTCTCGTCCTCCTGTTTAGTCATGTAGATTTTCTTTTGTAAGTTTTAAGTTTTTAGAATGCTGGACTTCAGTACTTTTTCTAATTCTGCTTGCTTATTGAGCATATAAAAGTTTTGTTCTTCTAGAGTCATGTCCTGTTCTCTTATAGATGCATAATCTTCCATTAGTAATCCTTTTTCACGACAGGTTGACTGTTATGCATTAATGATAGTTTCCTGTAACGACTCTAGCTCTATTTTAGCATATTATTCAAGGTTTTCTTTAATAAGAGATGGGATAACCTGATCGTGTTGATCTCCATCTTCTTTATTAGAATCTGATCCAGCCACTAGTACGTGAATTGTATCTTGTACTTGATACATACTGTAACACCCCATATCTAGAACAGACCAGAAATTAGCTTTTTAGAAATTTGCAGGTGCAATCGCCGGTTACCATCGACGAACCGTGGCCTGAACCATGACCCGTGATTCACATCCATCGTTTGTGACTAAAACATTCCCAAAACGCAGCCCAGAAAATTTTACCAAGTGTCGAGCGATGGACGGACCTACGCTCCGTAGGTCAGACTACGTCGATCAAAACCCCATTTACCCACTTTATGAAAAGAAAAACAATTTACCAGCACGGTCCGTAGATAGACCTACGGACCGTAGGTGAAAATTAGAAAACATTTAGAGGGAAATTGCAGTTTATTAAACTTCAATTAATCCTAACTCTTAGACCCAAATAAATTAGGTGTCCCATGACCTATGAAATGATAGATAATTGAATTAGCTTTCCATATCCATCGAGTTTCCTAAAATCAGACCTCTGAGTAAAATGTTATGACGGTTATAATAAAGGCATGTCGAACAAACCCAACCTAGGGACCCAAATGATGGACCATTGGTTGAACGACAGTTCGCAGTCTAGGTCATCGTTTGGTCCGATAGCAATTGACTTAAGGGTCTATTGGTCTTTTCCCACTTCGTTTAAACCCTAAGATACGTTGTTTTGACCCTACAACATCAGATTTTAGTCAATTTAAGACTAGAAACAGACTAAAACTTATCTACGTCAAATCATTAAATAAAAACATAGAAAATTAGAAGCAAGAAAGGAGAAAAAGGTCAAGAACCCTAGTTCAACTATGCAACAATGGTTCCAGTAGTTCAAGCCCCGAAATCTAAATATTTCTCCGTGAATTTCATCACAAGGTATGTGGGATTTCACTAGTTGGATCCTTTCACCCATTAGATCCATTGTTTTCAGTCAGATTCTTTAATCCCATATCATGATTTCACCTAGGGTTTCTAGAACTTCAACATAACTTCATGAATTAATTAGTTATATGTTCCAAATCAAATTTCCATGTTATTACTCATATTATTGCATGAATTTCAGAAACCTAGCTATGTATTCTTTAGTTCTTGAATTACACATGCTAGGTCAGACATTTCATTTACTTCAGATATACATTCCTTAGCTATAAATGTATAATTTCCAGATTTGTTGTTGCATTCTCAGTTTGCATGTTCAGTTTTGAGCTATCTAGTATTTACAGAAACTCAGTCAAAAAAAGTTAATTACATAATTCCTTGGGAGTACAATAATACCGAGTTGGACTAGGGTTCAACGTACCCAATAGTCCCAGTACTACTAGCAAAGTATATTTTAAGTCCCCTCTGTGGCCATCAATTTAGTGATCACGCCAGCATGCTTTATACCTCTGGCAGGGTATATTGGGTCCTCTTGACAGGGTGTACACATCTAACTCCACATTTAGCTACTCAGATTCCACTTCAGTGGCCATATATAAGTATATCCAGTATTAAGTTTCAACATGTTATAAATTGGTCATTGCATTCAGTTATATCAGCATTTGACAATCTATATCATGTTCAGATTATATACTTGCTTTTGTGCTTGTTTAGTTATGTATTATTTCAGCTTTACTCTATCCTACATGCTCAGTTCCTTTAAATACTTACACATACGTGTGCTACATCTTCTTGTGATGTAGGTTCAGGTTGTCAACATCCAGATCATGCTTCGATCGATTCCCGATTGCCAGTTTAGCAAATTTAGTGGTGAGACCTCATTCTTCGAGGAGAATAGTCATGAGTTTCTTTTTAGCATTTTAGTCCTTTTAGTTTCAATTTTCGCTGGACTTACTTTGGGCTTTTCCCAGCATTTCTAGTGAGATAGAGGATTATTTTATACATAGTTTCAGCTTAGTATTGAGTTAATAACTTCTTTGTATTAAACGCATCAGTATTTAATTTATCTCAATTATAGTATATGGGTATTCTCCATCTTTTTAGTTTAAATTATGATTTAGCTTCCGCATTCAATTTATTATCTTTAGTATGCTCATGATCGTTCCAGTAGGGTTAGCTTGGGATCACTTGTGGTCCTAAGTTTCATGTCCTCGTCTCGGGGGTAGCAGAAGGCGTGACAAAACATGATATTAGAGCACTAGGTTTAAGTGTCCTAGGATGTCTAAAAAGCCACACTAAGTAAAGTCCTTTTTATGGGTGTGAAGTGCACCACATTTAATGAGAGGGAGGCTGCAAAATATTTTAGGAAAAACTTCACTTTCTTGTTACTCTTATCATGCGTATGGTATGATCTAATTCCATTCTGACTTGACATTGTACGTTTCAGATCATGCCTCCTCATAGAGCTAACAGTAGGAAAGAGAATGGCAGGAATGCAAACGCTGCTCCTCCAATCCCAGATCCAGAAGTCTCTAGTGCTGAGTTCAGAAATGCTATACAGATGTTAGCTTAGAGTATGACCAACCAGAACAATCGGATTCATGCTCCTATCAGTGTAAATGGTGTAATCAGCATCTACAAGGGTCAGTGATTTTGTTAGAATGAGTCCACCTGAGTTCATAGGGTCACAAACTAATGAGGATCATTAGAATTTCATGCATGAGATCAAGAATATTTTTGAGGTAATGTAAGTCACTTGGAATGATCGGGTTGAGTTGGCATCATACCAGTTGAAGGATGTTTCTCATATCTGCTACATTGAGTGGAGGGAAAATAGGGGTAGAGATGTAGCTCCAATTACTTGGGATTGTTTTAGTAAGACATTTCTGAATAGGTTTTTCCCAATATAGTTGATAGAAGCAAAGGATCAGGAATTTATGAACTTGAGGCAGGGAAACATGACTGTCCAAGAGTATTGGCTACAGTTTAACCAACTCTCTAGTTATGATCCTCAATGGTTGATGACTTTATGTATCAGATGAATAAGTTATTTTATGGAGTGTCAAATTTGGTGAAAACTCAGTGCAAAAGTGCTATGTTACATGGAGATATGAATATCTCTAGGCTTATGACTCATTCTCAACAGGTTGAGGGTGATACGATTAGGGAACATTCTAAGGAGAATAAGAAGGCTAGGACTGGGAACTATTACTATCCTCAGCAGAAATAGGGTGGTGGAAATCGCTCGCTGAGCCAATAAAAGTTTTCAGCTCCAGCCCCTTTGTCAGCTAGTGTTCCATCCTCCAAAAACAGGTACGACCAGAAGGTTAGAGCAGTAGGATCTAAGTCTCAGGAAAGTGTTTCACACACCAAGACTTACCCCACTTGCCCTAAGTGTCGTAAGAACAATCAGGGCGAGCGTCTCGCACGAAAAGAAGGATGCTTTGGGTGCGGTCAGTTTGGTCGCAGTTTGAGGGATTATCCTTATAGACATGGTCAAGGAGGTGGTGAGGGTAGATCTTAGTCTACAACTTCATCAACATTAGCAATTCTCTCGATGCAACAGAGTAACTCATCTGGTACATGTAGCAGTCATCGCCAAAACATGTTGTATGCTCTTCAGGCTTGCCAAGATCAGAAAGGTTCTCCTGATGTAGTCACTTGTATGTTACGATTCTTTGACCTTGATTTTTACGCATTGTTAGATCCAGGGGCTACTCTTTCCTTTGTAACTCCTTACATAGCATTCCAATACAGTTGTAGTCTAGAAACTCTCTCAAAACCTTTCTTAGTGTCTGCTCCAGTTGGTGACCGAGTTATAGCCAGACGGGTATACAAACCATGTAAGAATCTCTCAAAAAGTCACCTCAGCAGATCTTGTAGATTTAGAAATGGTAGACATAGATGTAATTATAGGCATGGATTGGTTACATTTCTATTATGCCTTAGTCGATTGTAGAACTAGGATTGTTCTTTTTCAGTTTCTAGACGAACCAATCATAGAATGGAAGGGTGGTATCTTAGCGCCTATGGGTTGACTCATTTCTTACCTTAAGGCCAGAAATATGATCTCTAAGGATTATCTCTTTCATCTAGTTCGGGTTAAGGATTCTAGCTCTGAAACCCCAACTCTTCAGTCAGTTCCAGTAGTATGTGATTTTCTAGAAGTATTTCCAGAAGATCTTCCCAAAGTCCCTCCCGAAAGTGAAATCGACTTTGGAATTGATCTTCTTTCAGATACCCAGCCTATTTCTATTCCTCCTTACAGAATGGCTCCAACAGAGCTTATGAACTTTAAAGAGAAGTTGAAAGACCTTCTAGATAAGGGCTTCATTAGACCTAGTATTCCACCATGGGTGAACCAGTTTTATTCGTAAAGAAGAAATATGGTTATCTCCGAATGTGAATTAACTATAGATAGTTGAATAAGGTCACAATCAAGAATAATTATCCCATCACCAGGATTGATGACTTTTTGACCAACTTCAAGTTGATAGTCACTTCTCAAAGATAGACCTTAGATCGGGTTATCATCAACTTAGAGTCAGAGAGAGTGACATTTCGAAAACAGTCTGTTGAACTAGTACGGTCATTATGAATTTAAAGTTATGTCATTTGGACTAACCAATGCTCCTACAACTTCAAACATGGATTTGATGAACAGAGCGTTCAAATAGTACTTTGAATTGTTCGTTATCGTATTTATTGATGACATACACATTTACTCTAGGAATGAGGAAGAACATGTGATTCATTTGATAATATTCTACAGAGTCTCAAGGATCGCCAATTATTCGCTAAATTTAGCAAATATGAATTCTGGTTGCAATTTGCTGCTTTTATTTGGTCACATTGTATCTAGCGAAGGGATCCGAGTGGATTCTTGTAAGATAGAAGCAGTGAACCAATGTCCCAGACCTAACTCTGCTACAAATATCAGAAGTTTCTTAGGTCTAGAAGGTAATTATAGAAGGTTCGTGGAAGGATTCTCATCCATAGTCTCTCCATTGACTAGGTTAAGTTAGAAGATGGTCAAGTTTCAATTGTCAGATGATTGTGAGAAAATCTTTGCAGAATTGAAAACTAGATTTACTACAGTTCATGTCTTGACTCTACCAGAGGGTTCAGATGGTTATGTGATCTATTGTGATGCATCCAGAGTTGGCCTAGGTTATGTGTTGACGCAGCGAGATAAGGTTATAACTTACGCTTCTAGACGTCTTAAGGTTCATGAGAAGAACTATCCAACTCATGAACTCAAGCTTGCAGCACTGGTGTTTTCACTCAAGATCTGGAGACACTAATTTTATGGTGTTCATGTAGATGTATTCACTGATCATAAGAGCCTTCGGTATGTGTTCACCCATAAAGAGTTGAATCTTTGTCAGAGGAGATGACTTAAGTTCCTTAAGGATTATGATATGAGTGTGCATTATCATCCTCGTAAGGTGAATGTAGTAGCATATGATCAAAGTAGAATATCTATGGGTAGTGTAGCCCATGTTGAAGAAGAAAGGAAAGGGTTAGTAAAGGATGTTCACAGGCTTGATCGCTTGGCAATTGTCCATATGAGCATATTAGACAGTGGTGTAACAGTTCAAAATGAGGAAAATCTTCTTTGGTAGTGGAGGTTAAGGAAAAGAAAGACAATGATCCAATTTTGCTTGAAATTAAGGGTGCAATCCATAATCAGAGAGTGGAGGTTTTCTCCCAAGGGGGATATGGTAAACTTTGCTAACAGTGTAGATTGTATGTTCCTGATAGGAGAGTTGAGACAACATATCCTTGCAGAAGCCCATAACTACGGATATTATATTCATCCAGGTGCCACTAAGATTTACCGCGACCTGCGGGAAGTCTATTGGTGGAATGACATGAAGAAAAATATAGCAGATTTTGTGAGTAACTGTCCCGATTGCCAGCAAGTCAAGGTAGAACATCAGAAACGAGGAGGTATGACTCAAGAGATCGATATTCCTAATTTTAAGTGGGAATTTATCAATATGGATTTCATAACACGGTTACCTCGTACTCTCAAAAAAACATGAATCAATTTGAGTGATAGTTGATAGGATTACTAAGTTTTTTCATTTTCTAGCGGTCAAGACTACAGATTCGGCAGAGGGGTACGCCAAGATTTACATTAATTAAACTGTGAGGTTGCATGGGGTTCTTTTAACTATCAACTCAGATAGAGGTCATCAGTTTACCTCTTATTTCAAGAAGTAATTTCAGAAGGGTCTTGGTACTCAAGTTAACCTTAGCACAACATTTTATCCACAGAAGGGTGGATAGGCAGAGCTTACCATTCATACCCTAGAGGATACGTTGAGAGCTTATGTGATTGATTTCAAGGGTAGTTAGGATGATCACCTTCCTCTTAATGAGTTTGTCTACAACAATATCTACCATTCCATCATTCTGATGGCCCTATATGAGGAACTCTATGGGAGTAGATGTAGATCTCCTATTTGTTGGTTTGAAGTAGGTGAAGCAACTTTGATAGGTCCAGATTTAGTCCTTTATGCTATGGAGAAAGTGCAACTCATTAGAGATAGATTTAAGAAAGCCCAAAGTCGTCAGAAATCTTACGCAGAAATAAGGAGAAAGGAACTAGAGTTCCAAGTTGATGATTGGGTTTTCCTCAAAGTGTCACAAATGAAAGGGATGATGAGATTTTTCAAGAAAGGGAAGCTCAGTCTTTGATAATTAGGCCCTTACAAGATCATTAAAAGGGTTGGCAAGGTGGCATATGAGTTAGAGTTGCCAGCAGAATTAGCAGTAGTGCATTCCGTCGTCCGCATCTCACTCTTAAAGAAGTTTGTGGGTGATGTAGTGTCTGCAGTGCCATTAGAGAGTGTGGCGGTGAGAGATAGTCTTTCTTATGATTATGTACTAGTTCAAATTCTTGACCGTCAGTTTAGAATATTGAGAAATAAAGAAGTCGCTTCAGTCAAGGTTTTGTGGAGGAGTAGGTTCGTAGGGGGGCCTACTTGGGAAGAAGAAGCAGCCATGAAAGCCAAGTATTCCCACCACTTTTATTCCGGTTCCACTCCATCTTGAGGTAATAGTTCCTCTTCAGTTTTCAGTCATTCATGCGTGAATTCAGCCTTAGAATCATGTTCCCTCAGTTTGTACTTGCATTTTCAGCGTATTTGCATGTTCTCAGAACTCAATTCATTAAAAACTCAGTCCTCAGTGTTTAGTAGTAGGGATTAGAGCTCTGTCTCTCTATTTCAGCTAGTTTAGTATTCATTACACGACGAATGTTCCCAAGGGGAAGATAATGTAACACGCCGTATCTAGAACATAATAGAAATGAGCTTTTTAGAAATCTTCATGTGCAATCGACGGTTACCATTAATGGACCATAACCTGACCCACGGCCCATGCTGGACATCAATCATTTTTGACTGAAACTCTCCCAAAATGCAGCCCAAAAAATTTGACCAAGTGTCGAGCGACGGAGGGACATACGGTTCGTAGGTCAGACTATGGTCCGTAGTCTGTGTCTGTCGATCAAGCCCTATTTACCCACTCTATGACAAGAACCACGATTGACCAGCACGGTCCGTAGATGGACCTACGGACCTTAGGCATGACCGAAGGTGGAAATTAGCAAACAGTTAGGGGAAAATTGTAGTTTGGTCAACTTCAATTAATCATAAATCTTAGCACAAACTGAATTAGGTGTCTTATGACCTATTAAATAATGGATAATTTAATTAGTTTTCCATAGCAACCGAGTTTCCTAAAGTAAGACCTTCGAATAAAAAGTTATGACCGTTTTAGTAAAAGCCTGTGAACAGACCCAACCTGCGGATCCAAATGACGGACCATCGATTGAATGACGGCCCGTCAGTCTTGGTCGTCATTTGGTCCGACTACAATTAACTCAGGGGTCTTTTGATATTTTCCCACTTCTTTAAAGCCTAAGATACGTTGTTTTGATCCTAAATCATCAGATTTTAGTCAGTTTAAGACTAGAACCATAACTAAAACTTATCTAAGTAAAATATTAGAAATTTAGAAGCAAGAAAGGAGAAAAAGGTCAAGAACCCAAGTTCAAGAACACAACAAGGTTCCTGCAGTTCCAGTTCAGAAATCTAAATATTTCTCTGTCGATTTTCATCACATGTATGTGGGATTTCACTAGTGGGTTCCTTTCATCCATTATATCCCTAGTTTTTAGTCAGATTATTAATTACCATATATTGATTAGACCTAGGATTTTAGAACTTCAATAGATTTCATTGAACTAATTAGTTATATGTTCCAAATCTGATTTCCATGTTTATAATCAAATTATTGTATGAATTTCAGAACCCTAGTTATGTATTTCTTTAGTTCTTGAATTACACATGGTAGGTAAGATATTTTATTTACTTCAGATATACATGGCTTAGTTATATATGCATAATTTCAAGATTAATCGTTGCATTATGAATTTGTATGTTAAGTTTTGAGCTATCTGGTAGTTACAGAAACTCTGTCATGATAAGTTAATTAAATAATTCATTGGGATTAGCTTTAATAACGAGTTGGACTAGGGTTCAGCGTACCCAATAATCCCAGAACTACTAGCCAAGTAGGTTGTAAGTCCCCTCGATGGGCATCGGTTTAATGATCACGCCGGCATGCCTTTATACCCCTGACAGGGTATATTGGGTCCTCTCAATGGGGCGTATACATCAGACTCCACATTTAGCTCATGTGGTTTTATAATTGGTTGTTAGTAGCTCCTATTAATCAGTCAGATTCCACTGAATTAGCCATTTATTTGTATATCCAGTATTCAGTTTCAGCATGCTATAAATTTGTCATTGCATTCAGTTATCTAAGCATTTAAAAATCTATATTATGTTCAGATTATATGCTTGCTTTTGTGCTTATTCAGTTATGTATTATTTCAGCTTTACTCTATCCTACATGCTCAGTACCTTTAAGTACTGACGCATACGTGCACTACATCTTCTCGTGATGTAGGTTTAGGTTCTCATCATCCAGATCACGCTTAGATCGATTCCTAATATCCAGTTCAGTAGATTCAGTGGTGAGTCCTCATTTTCCGTGGACAATAGTCATGAGATTATTTTCAGTCTTTTAGTCATTTAGTTTTTGTTTTTGCTAGACTTACCTGGGGCTTGTCCCAACATTTCTACTTAGTTAGAGGCTTATTTCAGACATAGTTAGTTTCAACTTAGTATTGAGTTAATAACTTTTTTGTATTAAACTCATCAGTATTTCATTTATCTGTATTAGGGAATATGGGTATTCCCCATCTTTTTAGTTTAAATTATGATAGCTTACGCATTTAGTTTATTATATTTAGTATGCTCATGATCATGCCAGGAGGGTTAGCTTGGGATCAGTAGTGGTCCTAGGTTCCGTGTCCGCGTCTGGGTGGTAGCTCGAGGTGTGACACGTACTTTATTTCTTTGTTTCTTCGGTCATGGCTACAAATGCAAGAAAGTCATATTTGTCTTCTTGCTTTATTGCATGTATAAATTGATTTTCAGCTTCCTCATCGTCATATTCATCTTCAGATATACCTCTCATCGCAGGAAATGCCTTATTCATACATTGATCAGCCTATTGATTTGTCATTCTCATGTTATTGGGAATATATCTGTCACTTCTTCCTTCATTTGCCTTTTCTAGGTTTTTTTTTTTATTTTATAAGGCCCAGAGTGGACAAAATTTGATAAAGCGATCTTGATTCCCAAACTTATGACACAGTTGTTCTCTAGAATTATCAACATTCTTTTGGGGACTTCCTTTTGAAATGTTTGTTCCCTTTTTAACATTCTATAAAACCTTTTGGTCATGAGTGAAATGTTTTTATCCTCAAAATCATCAGAAGTAAGAGTTTTAACAGCCAAATTCTTTTCTTTCCTTTTACCGCCAATTTCTCTCTCTTGGTATGATATGAGGTTTTCAATTACCTCATCAATGAAAAGTTTATCTAAGTCACATGCTTCTGTGATTGCTTCAAATTTACTCTCTTATGATTCAGGTTAAACACTCAAAAAATTTTGACAGCTTTTCCATTGGGAATTACTTCACCTAAAGAATAAATCTCGTTGATGATTGTAGTGAATCTGGTGTTCATATATTGAATTCCATCATCAATAGTTCATATTATCTATTTAGAAATTGCGTAAATTCTGCCTTTTTGGATCCCATGCTTTCCGTTGGTCAACAACCAACTAAATCTATACTTCTTCACTGGCATTTGGGCACAATTGAGATAATTTTGACGATTAGAAAAGAAAAAAAAAAGAAGGTTAGTGTTCAATGAGCTCAAGATAGCTGCCTGATGAGAGGAAGGGACGCCGGGTACAGTCTTTCTTAGGTTCCAGCCCACCAATTACACCAAAGCACAAATTGTCAATATTTGATTTCATGACTTGAGTAGTTCCTTCATGTGCAGTCTGCAGAGTTTCCTAGATTGACTTAACATCTTGACAGAAAGAGATCATGTTGTACTCGTCTAGTCCTATGCCACAGATTCGAGAATGTTATTTTAGCTAGTTTAAATTTGTTAATTACCCATGAGTCCCACAACCTTAGTTATGGATTTAGTTATCCGTGTTTATAATTACACAATATTCTTAAAAATGAATAGTATAAATACATAAAGTGTCAAGAATGCTTGCGATTGGACCAAGGTTCACACGGATAGATACGCATAGAACAAGACCTTAGAACCATTACTACAACCAAGCCAACTAACTTGGGGAGTTAGTTGAACTTGGAAAGGTTGGAACCAACCATGTGAGGCTATCGAAAATGAGGATTTAATCGAAAGTGTCTTTATCGGACTTAAAAGAGGAAATTTTATGTTTTGAGGGTATAGGGGTAAAATGGTCTTTTTTAGGACAAGAGTAATATTGTAATTACCCCGAGAAATTAATTAATTAATTAATTAATTTAATTTAAAAGAGTAATTCGGGTTGGGGAGACCCGAAGTGACCCATTTTCTCAAATGGGGTGTTACTCGGGTTTGAGCCCCACTAGAAGCATAAAATTAAGGATTTAATTGTTGATTAAAAATCTGAATTTTTGTAAGGGCATAATTTTCATTTAACCTAAGCTAAATAAATCAGATTTTATTAATTAAATTAAAACTTGCTTTGACTAAATTCAAACCTACTCTCCTAATCCTAATAAATATCTTTCACGTCTCTCAACTCTTATTCTTTGACGCTCTGCCAAATAAAAAAAACTCAAGAACTGTTTAGAAATAAAAGTTCTTCACACTTGAATAACAACACGAAAATCCTAAGAAAAAAGTTAACCAAAAACGTTAGGAAAAAGGGAGGGGTGTTCCGTCGAGAAATAGTGAAAGTTATTGTGTTGGACGTAATTGGAGAGGGTTTTGGACTGCAGGTCGTGTGTGGATTAAACATCAAAAGGTATGAGTTTTTTCTCTCTTGATACCTTTCCCAAGAGGCCCCATACGATTCAAGATATTCACTCCGAAACTAAGGTTGTTTCCCCGTTCCATGTCCTTGTCACTAGCCCCCAAATGACTTCGTAGGTTGGGTATTTTGTGCTGGTAGATTTAGGCATGTATGTTGTTTTCGTATTGAATATGAATATTTTTATGTACGTGAAATC